>CAUYSK010002431.1:0-30659 GCA_963575035.1 Avahi laniger | reverse complement strand
GTCTCTACCAAAAATAGAAAGAAATTAATTGGACAACTAAAAATACATAGAAAAAATTAGCTGGGCATGGTGGCGCATGCCTGTAGTCCCAGCTACTCGGGAGGCTGAGGCAGAAGGATTGCTTGAGCCCAGGAGTTTGAGGTTGCTGTGAGCTAGGCTGACGCCACGGCACTCTAGCCCAGGCAAAAAAGTGAGACTCTGTCACAAAAAAAAAAAAAAAAAAAAAGACTTTTCCCATACATCATAACCTTTGATTCTCACAAGATCCTAGTAAAATAGGAAGAGATTAATATTTCTATGTCACAGAAAAGAAGCCAGAGACTTAAAAGAGTCACAGAGTCAAGATGAGAGCTGAAACTTAAATACTGACCTTTGAGCCAAGATAATTTAAAAAACAAACAAAAACGCCCAACTGTTCAGAAAAGCAAAGGAGATAAAGGTGTAAAAATAAAAGTGGATTTACCCAGACAAAACGCTTAGGTTTGCAGAATCACCAAGGAGTTTGTCCACTGGAGTTCTAGGGAGATCTGGACAGACGGTAAAGGAAGTCTCTCTCTCCAGGAGCAGGTTTAACATCTTCCTCTGATTGGACCCAAAACTTGGTCCCGAGCCAGAGCTTTCCTCTTCTCTTGTGGATGAGATGAGCTTTGTAGACATGGTCTCCGAGTTCTTACCAAGAAAAAACAAAACCTAGCTAGGAGAAGGAGAACATCATCTACACAGGTACATCACAGTTCATTCAGCTTTCCAAATTCCTTCACCCTTTCCAGCCAGGCGGATCAGTACTGAAGAAGGGGCATCCCCGAAGGGTGATTCACAACCTGGCTTGAAGGTTAAATCGTAAATCACACTTGCTGGAAGCGGCTTGGTCTTTTCGTAGAACCTGAACTTACCGACGAGAGGCAACCTCAGGACTTTTAAAGGTAGAATGAAGAGAGGACTTTGACTTGTTCCGGGCTACAGGGCTCGAGACTCCTCAAGGGAAGGTACTCAGGTCTCCTAACTTGCGATCATGCCCATTCGGTCCTCTGAACTTCCGTTTGCGGGCTCCCGACTGGACCCTAAGAGGGCGAAGGGGTCTCCGTGATTCCGCGGGAGAGACGGCTGCGGACTTACCTCAAGTTTCGAGTCTGAGACTTGCCTGAGGGAGAAAGGAAAGTGGATAGGGATCGACACAAGCGAAAACTCGAGCAGAATAAAGGGAAATCTAGGCAAAGGATGCAATTGCTCAGACTCCAATTCTGCTTCTCGACTTCGTAGGTCAGAGTCTGGCTTAGCTGCTGCACTGGACAGAAAGCCGCAGTTATGGCCTCTGTGCAAGGCTGCCAACAGCCACAGGCGTTGACCGTTCAAACCTTCCGCCGTCTCAATAACCTATCCCCGCTCGCCTCTCAGCTGCGTCAGCCAATCTCCGCGCGCGCGCCTTCCACCCCCCCTCCCCCGAGGGGAGTGAGCTTGCTCCGGAAGGGGCAAGATTTGCCCCGCCCTGGAGCCAGAGCAGGATGACCATTGGCCCATCAGCGTCAGGGGTAAGCTCCACCCCACATGGAGCCTGGCGCACCATTGGCTCTCCCTCTGTCCAATCGCCACACCCGTTCTGTGCTCTTCTTTCCCTCTTCCTCACGAACCCCGGCAGATTTAAATTGCGCCTCGCTGGCGGTGACCATTAGCAGAGATAATACGAAAAGAGATTATTTTGAGTGGAAAGAAGTTTTAAGCGTTTCATTTTCTTGCTTCTTTCGCGTGTCGTTACATAGACCTTTCCTTCTTAATTTCGCTATCCTTCCGTTGGAGATGGAGGATTCGCCGCCGGTGTGGCAGGTGTTGGGGCGAGACAGGTGTGTCTATGCTGAGCGGCATTGGCCCCTTGCAAGAGCTTTCTTTGTTCGATGTCCCTTTTCGTGCGCAGCATCTGAGAGACACTAGGGTATGTGGGTAAACAGAAATTACTTTTCAGGAAAAGTAGGGGAGTTGAATCATCTTTTGACATAATCCTTACCATGGCCCCAAGGATCTTAAACCTTGGTTGTTTATGGAAATTTGAACACCAACTAGGTCATATTTAGAAATTCTTAATGTTAGGCATTTGCTTTTAAATAATCCTGTGGGAGTGGGTATTAATGCGACAAAATTGTCCATGAGTGTTGGGTGATAGGGAACAGAGGGGCCCCTTATATTAAATATTTATGCTTCTCAAAAGTTTAATGTGCACACTAAACACATGGGGATCTTGTGAAAATACAGATTCTAATTCAGTAGGCCAGGTTGCAGCCCAAGACTGTGTACTTCTAACAACTTCGCAGTTGATGTAGATGGTCCTGGGACCATATTTTGAGTAGTAAGACATTATGCTACACTGTACTTCAGTGTATATTTGAAATTTTCCATGATAAAAAAAATGTTTAAAACAACCTCAGAAGTTCTTTAAAATGCAGGCTCCCAAAATGATGATTCAATAGGTCTGGGGTGGGGTCTAGAAATTATCGAGGTCCCCAGGTGCTACCTATGCAGATGGCTTGCAGACCAAACTTTGAGAAACAAAAGTCAAAAGTAAAAATTCAATCTTTGATAAACAAGTCAGAAATACAACCTTTGTCTGATGTCAGGATCTTGGTGGTGGTAGTAGCTAAGAGGCACAGTGTAGTCAGCTGGTTTTTATCCTAATACCCTTTTTATCTGTAGAACCTACTTCCCCAGAAAGAAGCTGTGTGAAGAGTCTTTGTCCTCTAAGATAAAGACAGTGAGTGTGGGAGTCAGCACAGAGCCTTGCCATGCCAGGTGAGTTTGAAAATCAGGCTGGGGATTAAGGGAATGTGGGATGAGTTAATTTCTGCTTTGATGACTATAATATAATCACACTTTGTGTGACACTGTTACTTCCCTGCAGGTGGGAAATAGAGACAGATGAAGTTGTTCTGCAGTGGCAGCAAAAGCAGATAGATTATGGCAAGTGCACACCTGGTTACCAGTGCTTTCTGCAGCAGGTCCCCAAGTGAGTGCAGTTGTGGGTGGTCACAACAAGGGTGTCAACCCAGTGAGCTTTGGCTCACTGTCAGGTGATGGAAAGATATTAGAATGTGAGTGCTCTGACAAAGTCGCAGCATTACTAAAACTAATCCAGCCCCAAAAATAAGTTTCTGAGATTTTCTCAAATGGAACAAGCATTCAGTGGCACATGTCTGTAGTCCCAGTTACTCAGGAGACTACTTGAAACTATTGCTTGAGCCTAGCAGTTTGGGGCTAGCCTGGGCAACATAGCAAGACCCCATCTGTGAAAAAAAAAAGACTTTTTTAAACTCTCTCCATGTTTCCCAATGAGGTGGTTTTCTCCCCATTTTTACCATCTCCTCATGACTCCAGCTGACTTAGCTAATTGTAACATACTTGACTAATTACATGCAAGTTTACATGCATACATACAAATGGATGTGTGAAAGGCTAGAATTATTTTGAAGTGAAGTAAAATACTATCTTTTATATCTTGATTTCTGAAGTACTTGGAATATATCTCATTTACCCTTCCCACAAGAATAATGTTAGGGAGTGGGTAGCTGGGTGTGGTGGCTCACGCCTATAATCCTATCACCCTGGGAAGCCAAGGCAGGAGGAGGATTGCTTGAGGCCAGGAGTTCAAGACCAACCTGAGCAAAAGTGAGACACTATCTCTACTAAAAATAGAAAAAGTTAGCCAGGTGTGGTGGCCTGTGCCTGTAGTCCCAGCTACGTGGGAGGCTGAGGCAGGAGGATTGCTTTAGCCCAGGAGTTTGAGGTTGCAGTGAGCTATGATAACACCACTGCACTCCAGCCAGGACAGACAGAGCAAGACTCTGTCTCCAAAAAAAAAGAAAAGAAAAGAAAAGAAAACTTAGCTGGACATGGTGGTATACACTTGTAGTTTCAGCTACTTGGGAGGCTGAGGCAGGAGGATCACTTGAGCTCAGGAATTTGAGGTTGCAGTGAGCTATGATGATGCCACTGCACTCTAGCCTAGACAAAAAAGAGAGACCTTGTCTCAAAAAAGAAAAAGAATATTAGTGAGTGGGAAGTTTGGTATTTAATCTGATCTGAAGATTTACTTTTTCTCTTGGATTGAGGAAACTGATCCTATGTCATCCTTGGAGAATCCCTACATAGGCTCCTGATTCACTGTGATAAGCAGTGAGCTGTGTCCTTTTCACCTTGACCTCAGTCTGACCTATATTTGTTGTTGCCAGGGCACAGCGACAGCCAGGTCTTCACCCTCAAACACCAAACAAGTACAGGAAGGATAGCTGTCACTCCTGGGATGCCCAGATCAGGCAGGGGAGAAGAGCCCTACATTCCTGGGACCCTCCCCAGCCAGAATCTGCAGGGCAAGGGGCAAAGGGGTATGATCTCTATTCCTGGTTCCTTTCATGAGTGGTGAGCTGAAGCCTACCTCTCTCCACTTTGCAGAAATTTAGCTTTCACTGGGTGAAAAGGGAGGGTCTGAATGAGTGCATGTTCCTCTTACTCTGCTACCTTCCTGGGCAGGGAATGGAGAGAGTCTTAAAATCAATGGATTCCATCCCTTTAGATGACCTCCTGGATGACTGGCTCCAGGCCCTAGAACCCTCAGAGAATATGAATGGAGACCAGAAGGGGACCCAAGTAGTATCCTCTGCTGAAACCCATTGGAGCAGGGACAGAGATGGGGTTTGGCCCATGAGGGTACAATTAAGATGGGGTTCAAAGTAGTGGCCCAAGAACAAAAAGGGGCAGCAGAGAAACATAGCAGGAACGAGTAAAAAACCTCAAATTAAAAGTGGCATAAGGAGATTTAATTATGGGCAGGAGTGTTGGGCTGCACTGGGGGGTGGGTGGATGGAGGGAGCTATTTTATACTTGATGAAGGGTATACCCTTTCCTTCAAAATGAGGCCTGAAACCTGATTTGCAGGTTTGCTTTTTTTAAAGAGTCTCAGCTTTTCAATGTTTTGCAAATGAGCCAATGTTTACTTCTTTTACTCAACCTTTTAACTTTAGTAAGCACAGTTAATAATAAAAAGGGGAACAGCCTAATGTTGAAGAACAAGGGCTTCTAGAGTCTCAGACTGCTTTTTGATGCTATGTTTGCCTACCACATGGGCAGTCACTTAAACTTTTGGGCTGTTTCATCTGTCAAATAACAAGATTTTGTTTCATTTTATTGTAAACAAAAATGAGAATATGTATTTATTTAAAGTATGTAGCATGGGGTCTGACACATGGTGCAATTATTGGACACCGCGTCTCTTACACTTCATGGCCCTTGCTTCTGCTCCTTTTTTGCCAAGGGGAAATGTGCAGTGCAAGGTAAATCTCCCAACCCCCATTTTCTTTTCTTTTTTTTTTTTCATGTATATCATTCATCTGGTATCCCCCATCTTCTTCATTAGTACTGTACTTTACTTTTCCTCTACTCTTCTTTTTCAGTTTGCAGACTTGGCAGTTCCTGCCCCCTCCCTTCCCTGGCTCAGTGAAGAAGATCCCCACCACTGGCTCTACTTTTTAGCTTATCACAGCTACTTACCTGCTCCAGTCTTGAGTAGAGCACAAAATATTTAGAGAAAACAAATGTCTTTCACAGGACTTGCTAAGTGTAATAGTGAAGATTATTTGCATTATTACTACTTTCCAATCAATTAAAAAGGAAATCTAAAACTGTGCCCTACAAGGAGATCACAACAAAGGCATTGTTTAAAACCTCTCTCCCTTTTTTTTTGTTTGCTTTTCCCTCTGAACCATCTTTGATGCTAGGTAAGACTCAAATTTATACAAGAGTCAGAAGCCATCTGTCCTACCTCTTCACCTATCATCTACATTCAATCTCTTTAAAAGGGACTTAAACTTTGGTT
This sequence comes from Avahi laniger, assembly GCA_963575035.1. Taxonomy (NCBI): domain Eukaryota; kingdom Metazoa; phylum Chordata; class Mammalia; order Primates; family Indriidae; genus Avahi; species Avahi laniger. The sequence goes on along the minus strand of CAUYSK010002431.1, from coordinate 24,805 downwards.
CAGAGGTGGGAGGTGGTGGTAGTGATGGAGACTTATTTCCTGAAGAGGAAATAGAATGCCGTCTACATCTTTTCCCATCTGCCTGTTTCCTCCCTCCCTTTCTGTCATAAGGAAAGTGGTCCAGCTGTAACGGCCGTACTTCTCCCCCCACCTCCCCCTCCCCACGCAAGCAACTGAACCGCCTATGATGTCATAATCACAATCCCATTACCTCATCCTGCTGGGGTGGGGGGAGAAGGAGGAGAGGGAGTGAACAGACCTGGGCCATCCTGCGCTTTACAAAGTATTCTGCGTGGGGACAAATTACAGAACCGAGTGGAAACGGCCCCGCAACCATTATAAATCCTGCATTGTTAAGGTTCCAGGCGATCCGGCAGCTGGAAGAGGGGTTCCTGGGACTCAGAGCAGGCCCTAATGGGCGCTTGGACTACACTTCCCAGCAGCCTTCACGCCGCGGACGGGTCCTTTGCTGGGGGAAGGGGGATTCCTTCAGAGAGGTGGCTATAGAGGGCGGGGCAGGAGAGCAGGTGAGAGGCACTGTAGCTAATTCTCTTATGCGGCCCGAACCGAGTGGGCGGCTGCATTTGGGCCGATGTAGGAATGGAGGGCAGGGGTGAGGGCTTTGTTTACCTTCTTCCGACACGGCCTCCCCCGCGGGCTTCAAGCTATGCCTCCAACTGGGCCCGTCCACTCTCTGCGATATTTTGGAGGGGGTGACTCCTTAGTGAGGAAACCACTCCCATTCCTAAATCAAAGCGCCAGGCTCGTTCCCGACACCGCTATCGGAGAAAGACTTGGAGAGAGAAACGACACGGGGCTTGGGCCTCCGCGGGGGGTTCAGGGGGATTCTGCCAACCGGAGCTATCCCCCCACTCTCCTCAGGGACTCATTGGTTCGCGCCAGCGCCTTTTAAGGGCACCGTGGGGCGAAAGGAGCGCTCAGAGCTGCTCCGGCCGCGGCCCTGGGAGCTGGAGGAGCCGCGGTAGGTGGCGGAGGGCAGGTGGCGCTGGGGCCTCGGGGCGGGCACCTCGACCGTCCCTCCCTCCTTCCCTTTTTCCCTTCCCCCAGTCCGGCCGCCCGCGCGGCCGGCCTCGCAGGCCGCCTCCGCGGGGATAGCACGGGACCCAGTGGGGGAGGGGGTGGCGGAGTGCTAAGTCCCAGACCCTCCCCATCCTCTCGCGTCCTGAGTTCGCTTCTCACGGCCAGATGATGGAACCTGAGTGGGAAGAGGCAAGCGACAGTCCCCCTGAGCGAGCCCTGGCGCTCCCCCCGCCCCCACCGGGACCAGCGGACGCCCCATGCCCCACCCCGCGGGGACGGGCAGGGCAACAGAGGGAGAGGTTGAAGATTGGAGGGGCCTAGCCTTTTGCTTCTTCATCGGGATGGGGGGAGGGGTGCTTCCCACTTGTCACCCCATCCCCACCAGAACCATATGGGAGAAGAGCAGTTGGGTCTCCACTTACCTGTTCGTGCACTTCCCTGCCTCCCTCATGTTTTCCTTCAGTCTCCCCCAGAGGTGTGGGGCTGGGATCTGGGGAGAAGGTCCCCAGAGGATTTGTGACTCTCCTCCCCCTTCGCCTGACTTGATCCCAGATTGTCCAGGTTTCAGCACAATCTCAGCATCCCTGAAACACGGGTGTCAGGGGATTCTGCCACCCAATAAAAGATGGGGTGGGGGTCTGGTCTTTATTTTGGGGGCTGGTGGTGGAGGGAAATCTTGGACTGAGAGTTAGGCCTGGTGTGGTTGCTGGGAGGGCCTAGCGGCCTGCTGTTTTGAAGGGCTGAGCCCGGTGCCAGTTGTTAAGCTGAGAAGTTTTAACTTGTTCAGTGAACGTTCAGGGCTGCCTCGACCCCTCAGATATACAAAATGGAAGGGGAAGGAAGGCGGCTAGAGAAGGCTTCTTAGACTTTTTTCAATGCCTGCTTGAGAAAGAAGAGGCCCCTCGCGGAGCTGGTTTGCCTTCTTTTGTGTCCTCGTTTGATTCCTTATGGCTTCCGTTCTGTTCCCCCTCTCAGCCTGGCCTGTTTTGGGACACTCAGGCTGAAAGTATCAGTTGCTTGGTGGTAGTTGCATTGTTCCAATTACCTCTGTGTGTGGCCACATCCCAACAATTAAAATACAGAAAAACACAAAATCACTCTCTTCACTTGATCCTAGAGAGGACTGGGAGTTTGCTGTTTGTCCAAATGCCTCTCGAAAAGCTGGAAAGTTTGCTTCACTCCCTGCTCCTCATGGCTGGTCAGCCTGAGGCCTGGGATCTCTACGTTAAAAGCCTGCAGTTAGGTTCCCTCTCTTGGTTGATTTTTAAGGGCAAAGTTAAGAAGCCAAGAGCAGAAGTGATATAAGCTTTAGCTTCTCTCACAAGAATATAGGGGAAGCAGCTGAAGGGGGCTCTCAGGAAGCTAGAAGTTTGTTCAGGGTGGTAATAATTATGCATGAAAATGATAGTTAACTATAATGATGATTGACTTCTGCACCTTTCTTCCAAAGAACTCCAAGTACATCCAACTGTATTTCTTTGCTCTTCCTTGTGGCTGGCCTCCCTCTGAAGTAGGAATGGGGTAGAGAGGAGTCCCTCTTTTGTAGAGAGTGATCTGCCCCCAAGGTCACAGAAGGAAGAGCCCTCTTGGGCTTCCCTTAGTGTGCAGGTGAGGGAAGATGGCATCCAGCCCCTGAGAGAGAGAACCTATTGCTGCCTTTATCGTAATGATATCATCACTTTTGGCATTCTGAGGAGGAATGAAAAATGGTAGTTGATGTGGACTCCTGCTTTTTATAGGCCAGATGGTATGCTTTTGTACATTTTGACATTTCATGTTATATTGTTTCTGTGACAGATTAAGATTATTCTGCCCACTTTACATATGAATAAACTGAGGCCAAGGAATGTTAAATGATTTGCTAAACTATTACAGCAACTCGGATTAAGATTTAGATTTCTTGCCATTTATTATCTCGACTGCTAATGCTACATACACTCTCTGGTGAGCTGTCTGCCTGCTGGTCATTTCTGGGAATAGGCAGAACAAAATCAAGACACTGGGTTAACCTCCCCTTTTCCTTTGAGCAGGGCCCCTCGGGCAGTTGTGTGGGTTTGAAGCCTGTTTGTTCTCTGACAGAGTTAGTTTGCTTCTATTAGAAATTGACCGTGAGAAAGAATCTTAATTAATTGTATCCATGATGTTTGAGTCAGATCAGGCTAAAAACTTAGCTGCATGAAGTCATGGAGTTGTTTATAACATCTGTAGAGTTGAAATGTAATTGCAATTACCCTGATCATTCCGTATCCTCTTCCCATTTTATAAGAGACTATACAGGGTATCTATTGGAAAACAATAATATATCAGCTATTCACGCTATGGGAAGACATGAAGTCCTATTACTCTGGTCTGAAGTAGAAAGTCATGCCTATAACCACTGCTACTTACTCATCGTTTTCTATTACTATTTCTGTAGCTTAGGAGAGGGGTACCTCTCTTTGATTCTGCCTGGAGGATAAAATATTGGGATGATCTGGATGGAAATAACCATTTGGGCATCCCTTTCTCTCACTCGAGCTGTTTTCTAAGTGGTGCTGATATTCTAGTTAGAAGCAACAGAGCATAAACCAGCTTAGGAGTGGCAAATAAATTTCAACTTGATTTGGAACTCCAGTTTACTTTATTGGATATCTGGAGTGCCAAGTTCAGAATGTTTCTGAGGTGGTATTTTGGCTTAGCAGGAAAGAGCTGTGATCAATTTATGATGTCTGCCAGAGGCCTGGCATAGGGGTGCTGTGGTATGTGTGCCATGCATTTTCCATCTCTGGGCCAGGTACATTTCTAATATCACCTGGGGCTGGTCCCTCTAATTGGCAGACTCAGCAGGCATGACTGGAGAGGGAAGTCCCAATGGTGCTAGAATGGTGCTGCAGTGGCAGAAGACGGCTCACGAGTGAGGTCTGGAAGAACAACAGGGAAGACATCCATCATTTGCTCCAAAGTGTGCAAGTCAAATCCTGGGGAGAATCATGATAACCCTGATCACTGAGCAGCTACAGAAGCAGACTCTGGATGAGCTGAAATGCACACGCTTCAGCATCAGTTTGGTAAAAGACCAGTCTTCCTGCTTCTCCACCACCCCCTCCCCCTTTTTTCTGAGGCTGTTTGTTGCTACTACTTTACCCTTGTCCTGTGCTGTATGAATCATGGTACTTGTACTGGAAGAGCCCATTAAAGGCTCAAAACCCAGCCCAAAAGGAAGGGGGCAGGGATTTTTTCACTGATAGAGAAGGGATACCAAAACTTGGGTGGAGAAGGGTTTGAGATGCTAGAAGATACGGATTGTTTTACTCACTAACTTTGGGAAGACAAGAGGAAGAGAAAGCTTTGGAGTCTCTAACATCCCTATAACTCATGAATTGCAGGGGAGAACTGAAGAGGGCTTCATAGAAATCTGTCAGTGTGTTCTGAACTTGAATCATGATGGATATTCTCTCTTTCTTAGCCTTTGCCAGATCATGCAGATGTCTCCAGCTGTGGGAACCCTTTCCAGCTTGTGTCTGGTAAGCCATTATATGTGTTTGTGTATGTGTGTATGCCCATGCCTCTACCCACACATTTTTTTCACTGGTTTCCAGTGACCACAACTAGTCTACTTCTAGAAACTTTTTGCCAGAGTCACCTTCTGAGATTGGCACTTGTCTCCATTTTACTGCTCCAGCATGAAAGTTATTTAGTTTGCTCTTACTCTAGCCTTGTGGGGACATTTGTATTCTAATTTTTTGAATGGATAATACATTTGCATGGTTCAAAAATCTTAAAATAACAAAAAGGTTTTACTGAGAAAAGTCTCCCTTGCTCTCCTGTCCCCTATCCACCCCGCTCCTACCACCTCCCTAAAAGTAACTCCTGTTACTAGTTTTCTTGTACATTATATCTTACTGGAATTTCTTTATACAAATAGAAGCAAATATACATGTATATATTTATTCCCACCTTTTTTAACACAAAAGGTTGCATACTATATGTTAGTTATTCTGTACCTTTTTTTTTTTTTTTTTTTTAGAAAGAGAATAACTTTGTTGCCTGGGCTGGAGTGCCGTGGCGTCATCCTAGCTCACAGCAACCTCAAACTCCTGGGCTCAAGCAATTCTTCTGCCTCAGCCTCCCAAGTAGCTGGGACTACAGGCATGCACCACCATGCCCGGCTAATTTTTTCTACATATTTTTAGCTGTCCAATTAATTTCTTTCTGTTTTTGGTAGAGACGGGGTCTCACTCTTGTTCAGGCTGGTCTCGAACTCCTGAGCTCAAACAATCCGCCCACCTCGGCCTCCCAGAGTGCTAGGATTACAGGCGTGAGCCACCACTCCCGGCCATCCTTTTTTTTTTTTAACTTTAATATAGCTAGGATATCTTTCCCTATTAGTATTCTAAGCATTTTCTTGTTTTATATAGCTGCATATTATCACAGTGTGTGGATGTACCATAGTTTATTTAACTAATCTCCTATTGTACATTTAGATTATTTCCAGTCTTTTGTTATGACACTTAAAACTGTAGTGAATAACTTTGTACATATGTCATTTTTCACATGTGAAAATATATCCAAGGGATAAATTCCTAGATTATGAATGAATCAAAGGGCCTGTGGTCATGGGAACATTTAAATGGAGGCATCACTAAACAACCAGAACTATTCTGCCTCTTTCTATTCTGGGATACCTGGCAAGGGAAATAAGTTGGCATAAGCATGTTCATTCAGTCTTTTCCTCCTATTTATTAAATACTTGCTTAGAGCCAGGTATTGTGCCATAAGTACAGAATAGGACCCATGGTCCCTGCCTTCATGGAGGTTAGTAGGGGGAAAAACTGTTGAACAAATAGAGTCAGATGTGAGTTTTGCCATCCTCAAGTCTGACTTCATATACTTGTCATTTATTCCAAATATCTAGCCCCTGCAGAATTCTAGTCAGCTAGCCAGAGGAGTTTGGAGTTGGCCCTTTGTCTCTTAGCTATCTCCAAAAAGTCACAATTTTGGTTGGAGTACAGTGAGTCAGGATCATTCCTTTTAGTCCATTTCCACTTCTTCCCCTTGGTCCCGCCACCTGTTTGGATTTAAGAAAGGCCTAGGGTAAGGGAATTGGAGCATGTGGGTGGCCAGACACAAAGGAACATGAGTAGCACAAAGTCTTGGGGTTTCTCAAACACAGGTTCCACCGTCAGAGGCCTTCCCTGCCCTGTTTGCCATGCCTGGGAATAATAGTGATCTCTTACCTGCTTGATTACCTCTTCTCGGTAGCGCTAACTCTTGTCTTGGTGCTGTTGACATCTGAGAAGAGGAAAGGCCAAGGAAGGAGAGGATAGGCCTGCTTTTCAGCGCCTGGGGTGGAGGCAGGGGAAGGGGAGGTGTTTGGCAAAGTAAGGCTAGGTGGAGTAGAGTGCAGAATGAGCCAGGCACATATATAGACATGTTTGTTTCTCTTGATTTGTTTTACCTTTGAGAGGGAGTGGCAGGTGGTATATGAAATATGTTACTGATTCTAGGTGGTTTCTCACGATGGAGGCAGTATAGTGTAGTGTTTAAGAAACCTAGCCTTGGCATCAGACAGACCTGGGTTTGAATCCTGTTTTGGTCATTTGATTGCTGTGGGATTTGGGCAAGTTACTGGACTCTCATCTGTGAAATTGGGATAGTAATAGTACCGACCTCATGAGGTTTTTGGGAAACCTCACATAAAGTGGTCAATACATTTGTGGCACATGGTAAGCTCTTAAAAAAATATTAGCTATCATTAATATTATTTTTATTATAAATGCCTTCCAGAAGGTGCTTCCTGGAGGGGCCTGCCCCACTGTTCCTGTGCTGAGTTCCAGGACAGCCTCAACTTCAGCTACCATCCCTCAGGCTTAAGCCTGCACCTCAGACCACCCAGTCGGGGAAGCTCCCCACAGGAGCAGCCCCTTTCCCAAGTCCTAAGCCCTGAGCCCCCAGACCCAGAGAAGCTTCCTGTGCCCCCTGCTCCTCCATCCAAGAGGCACTGCCGCTCACTCTCAGTGCCCGTGGACCTGTCTCGCTGGCAGCCGGTGTGGCGGCCTGCCCCCTCCAAGCTGTGGACTCCCATCAAGCACCGGGGCAGTGGTGGAGGGGGTGGGCCGCAGGTGCCTCACCAGAGCCCCCCAAAGCGGGTCTCCAGCCTCAGGTTCCTCCAAGCTCCCAGTGCCTCTTCTCAATGTGCCCCAGCCCACAGACCCTACAGCCCTCCATTCTTCAGCCTGGCCCTGGCCCAAGATTCCTCTCGACCCTGTGCTGCCTCCCCTCAAAGTGGCTCCTGGGAGAGTGATGCTGAGTCCCTGTCACCTTGCCCACCTCAGCGCCGCTTCTCTCTGTCACCCAGCCTGGGCCCACAGGCAAGCCGCTTCTTGCCCTCTGCCCGGAGCTCCCCCGCGTCTTCCCCAGAGCTGCCCTGGCGACCTCGAGGTCTCCGCAGCCTTCCCCGAAGCCGTTCACAGCCTTGTGATCTGGATGCCCGCAAAACTGGGGTCAAGCGGCGCCATGAGGAGGACTCCCGGCATCTGCGGCCTTCCTTAGACTTTGACAAGATGAATCAGGTGAGACTGGCGAAACTAGGGGAGCTTGGTTGGGAGTAGGGGTACTCTGTTCCCACTTTTGAGCTATCCCTTAGCTTCATGCCCTCCTGACAGGGCCTCCTTGTCTGAGTTTTTGCTAGGGTGACCTACCATCCCTGTTTGCATGGGACTGTCCTAGTTTGAGCACTGAAAGTCCCCTATCCTGGGAAACTTCTTGGGCCTTGGGAGTTTCAGAGAAACTGGGTGAAACCCATGTTAAACCTTCTAGCAGGGATCCCAGATTGACCTGCTAGAGTCACTTTCCCTCCTCTCTAAGAATGCATAAGCCCCAAAGTCCATCATCAGTGCCCCACTCCTTCTCGTGCTCAAGGCTGGTTTTGCCACTTGCCTTCACTGCTTAAGCTCTGTGAGGGCTTAAGCAAGTTGGGTTGCTACAGCATTCATCTCTTCAACAAATGTTTTTTGATTTCTAAATGTGAGTGTAGTTATTGTATGCGCTTCCATTGTTTTCGTATTCTTTCTAGAGCACTAGGTCACAAACCTCTTTGAGAATTTGTTATTCATACAGTCATCCAACCAGTTGGCAAACATTTACTGAATATCTACTATGTACTTGACTCTGACTGGGCACTGGCAGGACAGAATAGTGAGATAAGCAGATGATGTTCCTGCCTGCATGGAGTTTATAAATGAGCTTCTATTCTTGAATCTGTTAGAAACTGTGGGCTCTTTCCTCAGAGAAATGTGCATGTACACTCAATTTGCCAAATTTTGTCAGAGAGTCTACAAACTTCACCCTAAAGCCTAGGATTCTTGCTGTCAAGTATATCTGAGAGGGACCCTTTGAAATACATCTTAGCATGCTCCAAGAAGTTAGGTATCATTCCTTGTCGTCTTAACTTTGTTGTTTATTTGACAGAAACCATACTCAGGAGGTCTCTGTCTCCAAGGAACAGCCCGGGAAGGCAGCAGCATCTCTCCACCATGGTTCATGGCCTGTAGCCCTCCACCCCTCTCTGCTTCCTGCAGCCCCGTTGGGGGTTCCTCCCAGGTGCTGAGTGAAAGCGAAGAGGAGGAGGAGGGGGCTGTGCGGTGGGGGCGGCAGGCTCTGAGCAAGCGGACACTGTGCCAGCAGGACTTTGGGGACCTGGACTTGAATCTGATTGAGGAGAACTAAAACTGGGAGGCTACTTCCTGGGGCCACACAGACTGACTCTCTTATGGCTACTAACAAGTGTCGAGGCCCCAAGGCTGGGGGCCCAGCCTGGGAATGGGGGTGAGTGGAGGGCTCCGACTCAGGGCAGCCGGAAATCATCTTACTCCAGCAAGCTCGACCATGCCGAGAGACTGGCCGGGACAAGATAAATGGAGCTGGTGGCGGGAGGGACAGCCCCAGAGCAGACCCTTACCATGGCGGCCCTGAGTGTGAGTATCCCTGCCATGGAGAGAGCAATGGGCAGGGAAGGAGGGGTCTGCTGACCCCAGCTCGGGGAATTTCACTAGCCCCTTTGCTTCAAAGGGCACTTGTGTCTTAGAATTTGGCCAGGGTGGGGGGTTCAGTCAGCCTCCTCAGAGAAACTGTGTGAGAGTGTGTGTGTGCATGGGAGTGTACTTGAGGAAAGGTGTGTTTGTGTAGCCTTAGGGAAGGAAGGCAGTTGCTCCTTAATAGCAGAGCATCATGATACCCCCAGGATCTTGAGTTTTTACAGGATAGAAGGGCTTGTTCAAGGAGTCATGAGGGGGCACAAAGTTTTCCTTTTTTCTAAATAGCTCTGGAACCAGGCTTATAATCCATAGCATCACTGGCTCTGCAAAGGATTTTGTTTGGGGGTACAGCAGGATCTTTTAAATGCTGTGACCTCAGCTAATGGTTATTTCCTCAGCCCCACCCCTCCCTACTAGATGTATCTAGTATTGAGGGATGGTGGGGGGGCGGTCGCCACATTTATTCTGAGCTGGACTTTTTTCTCATCAGATTGTCTAGGCTGTATGTCACCTGCCTCTTTCACTCTTTAGTGATGCAAGCACACCTGGGCAACTGAGGCAGGGTTGAAAAGTTCCATGTCTTTCTTTTCTTTGCTACTGGGGGCACCCTTTTCCCCTCACCCTCTGTCCTTCCAGGTCAGAGACAAAGTAGGAAGGGCTTGTACAGGTCCCTAGCATCTAGTGAGGCACACCTGCAGCAGGAGAAGTGCCATTCAGTCCCCAGCAGACAGGGGTGAGCTCACCCCAGCACTGCCCTTTGGAAGCAGACTGTAGGAAACCTACTCTTACAACATCTAGGCCCTGCCTCTTTTCTGACCTGCTTGAGAAAGAGGAAGGGGTTTTAGCATTTAATAGTTGGCTTGTCTTCCACTCCTGCCAGGAAATGTTTATTTGTGTCTAATTGGCCCTGAGAGACCATAGGGAGATTGGGGATCACAGAGGGATTGTCTGAGGATGTGTAAAGCAAGCCTGTGAGAAGCAGTTAGGAGTTTGTTGTTGAATTGAATTTACTTTTGTGTTTCTCACTTACAACTTGAGCCAGGGCAGCAGTTCCCGGTAGCCACAGGGATGGGTTTAAGTACCTCGATAGGGTTGGCACCAGTGGAAATGCATACTGAAGCTGCTGCCACAATAGTTTGTGGGGCTTTGTCCAGCTTTGGACACATGACCAAATTGGACCTGGCCTTCTTGTTTATTACAAGAAGGGCATTTTTCTCTTCAATTTCCAGGGTGTCTTAGGACCTAATTCCTCATGTTAGGGAAGACCAAGGTCTTCTTGTGGAATTAAACCTGATGTTTTCTAGGTCTCCCACGTGTCAGATAGGAGTATCAGTGAGGCTTCAGCCTCCTTATCTCCACTCCAGAGGAGGTGGCCATGTCTTCTTAAGCCTCTGGCCCATAGAGGCTCTACCCTTCCAGGGCTCTTCTCCATCTCCTGGCTAGTTACCACTGGGCTTCCAGGTCTCTGTGGGGCCTGAGAGGCTCTCTGGAGAATCCGGGAAAACTGTGAGCCCAGGAGTTGGCCATCCTTGGTTTCATCCCTTCCCTAGCTCTTTTCCCTCTTTAGGCCATAATTTCCCTGGTGCCAGCATCTTTTCCTCCTGGGGCATCCTTATCCTGGTCTCTCTGCTACAGATTGGCTGTGCCAGCTTCCAGAAGGCTACTGGCAATGCCAATGGGGTCTCTGCAGGCTCTAAACTGAAGAAGTGAGGGCAGTAATTCTGCCTCTGTCGTGGCTTCCCCAAAGCCCTAGGGCCCCATCCTTAGGGGAGAAAGTCTATAGTTACTATTTTAATTCCATTACTTTAAGTCTGGAAAGTTAACTATCAGAACTATTATCTTGCTTCCCAATCTAAGAATCCATGGCCCTGGAACAAGCCTTTTCAAGAAGTGGTTCATTTTGCTTTACACAATAGATCTGTTCCAACAGTTCTGTGTAAACCAAATGCTATTTTTTGATGCATTTGGACTGCTAACCATTTAAAAGCAGCCTATGATTGCTGCTTTTGTAAAGCAGGCGACTTCCCTCTACTTTAGCTGTTTTGACTATGTGGATTTTCACATATTGGGCTTACCCAGAGTGGAGCACACCTCCAGGGCTTGTGGCTGATGCTGGGTTGATGTCTGCACCTGTGCTGTGTGTGTGGTGTGGCTGGCCAGTAGGTGAGTATTCCTGCGTGTGTGAGTGAAGCCACTCCCAGGCTGGTGCTCTCCTCCTGTGCCCGGTGACTGCCCACTGGCAGCCGCAGCTGCCCTTCACTCCCACCTGCTGCCAAAGTCCCTGTGCTAATGGGATTACGAGTACAAAAAGTGGAAAAAAATTTCGTAAACTTTGTTTTATATGAAAAAAATCCATAAGTCTGTGTGTGTTAAACATGAGGTTCTGCCTCTGTGGCTGTGTTTGAAAAAATAAAGTTTTATTAGAATAATCCATTTTCCCAAGCAACCTCGTGTACTACAGTGTCTTCTTCCCTTCCCCACAAAGAAAGGCAAGGAGAAAACAAGGAGAAGGCCACCTAACTGTTCCAGCCCTTTCCTCTAAGAAATGGGTAGGCCTTTCAAAAAGGGCAATATCTAGTCCCTAGGCCCTTCACTGGCCACAGCAGGTCATATCCTATGGCCCAGGCCTCTGTTAAATCCTTGGCTATTTATGGCAGTCTGGTTTGGTCTTTGTTTCCCTGGCACTTAGACCTGTGTCCTCCTCCCTACTGTCACTCTCACTTCCAGCAGGCTGAAGTATTAATGCATTCCATCTCCCGGAGAAATGCTTGATGGTGCAGTCAGGAACTTGTCTAGATTGGTTTGTAGGCTTTGGGAGATGGGGAGAAGGCAGTGGAGGGAAAGGCCAGCAATCTCTTTCTTAAGAGTTTTCACGTGTTATGTCCTGGAGAGATGGAAATTTAGTCATCAGAATTCAGATTCCAGAGACCTAGGCAGTTTCTCCATCCTAAAAATACTGCTTTTGGAAAATTATAATAGCAGCAAAGCATCTCTTTTGTCCTAGAAAACGGTATTTTCCTTAATGTTTCAATTTGGAGTGTTCATTTGCTGAAAGAAGCTGTGTGGTTCACTCTCTATAGAACTTTCCATTCCACCCTTTCTTCCCCCAGTGTTAACATTCTTCCAATGTGTGTGGGTGAAGTGTATAGTTGCTTAGAGATCCAGGCAAGAGCCTCTGTCCCTAAGGCCTAGCCTTTCTTTACCAGTTGTGATGCTAACTTGCCAGGAGGCAAGAAGAGTCAAGTTGCTTAGCCTACGTCCTAGTTTTCTGCTTCAAATTGGCGGCACTCATTGTTGAATACCAATGAAGTGTGCAGGAGGACAGGATTGGCTTGACTACCTGGAATAGGAACCTTTGCTGGGGTGCAAATACACCCTAGAAACAGTGGGAGTTGTCATCTGCCTTGGAAACAAAGGAGGGGCTTTGAGAGGTGGGATAGTGCAGTGGCATGTGGTTAAAGAAACTTAAAATTTTTTCTTCCTTTAAAACTGTTATTTCATTTCACCTACTTTTTGAGCAGGGGTAAAGTTTAAAAGTCTGAAATGACTTTGCCCCTCTCTTTCCTTTCTTTTGAATTTTTCTGTTGAGTTTTTCTATTGTATATTTTCTTTGAGGCTAAGTGTGATTTCATTTTTCATTCCTGAAGTCTCACTAGTATAGGAAAGAATGTAAACTCTACAAGGGCAAAGATTTTGTTTTATTCAGTGTTGTGTGCCCAACACTTTGGAAAGTTCCTGGCCCATGAAAAGTGCCTGCCATATTTGTTGAATGGATTTTCTCTTTGCCCTTTCTGTCCCTGAGCTTAGGTACATTTCTGTCTCTGGTGCTGTGAGAAACCAGCTTTAGACACTGAGGTAATGATTAAAGCTCTATATGGGGGAATATCCCAGCAGTGAATTTTGATAGAAAAGCTGCAAGGCAGATAGATCCTGTATGGATTTACCGTTTTTCCCTCCTACCAACTACAGCTCATGGGCCATGAGCTTTAAGAAGTGGCTCTCAGCCCAGAAAAACATTGAGTCAGGCCTCAGGTTGGCTGTGGGAAATGGAAGTTACGAGGAATAGGGAGGAAATGTTTCCTTGGTGCTACACAGGATTTGTTCTAGAATGACTTCCCTAGATGTTCTATACTTTTACTAAAGTCGATAGTTGGTATCCATCCCCTCCCAGCCTTTGCTACAAGAAAAATAGGTCAAGGGTGTAGACAAGGTTATGGACAGGAGCTAACTAGGTTGTAGGCACAGAAGACTGGAGAAAGAACCAGCTACTGCCTCTTTTCCTATTTGTAGGGCAGATCAATGCAAAAAATAGCCACTTTTAGAGCAACAATCATGGGTTATTACTAGACTCTTTCTCTGGTTTGTATTTGGTTTGTATATACTCAGTCTCTGTATCCATGAGACCATAGAACATACTAGTCTCTGACATTACCAATGTTAAATGATAGAGATTTCCTGCTGTCTATTATGAATAATAATCTAGCCAAAAAATTCAGCATCTTCCCTTCTCTACAGCCTCCTTTTGTAATTGGGAGCTTTCAATCTCTCACATGTGTATTAAATGCATTTAGATAGGAGTTAGGGAATTTTCTTTGCCCCCAGCCCCACTACTTCCATGGTAAGATTCAGTATGTGCTACTGAATCAGGGAAGAGAATCCCTTTACTGCTGGTCTCTTTCCAATTCCCCTACACATTGTGGAGAAACACTTAGACTTAATAACAATGGCAGATTAGGAAGGGGAAGAATTTCCTTGGCTTTAAGGCAAAACACCAAGATGTTGGAGGCACACTGGCCTTCAGCCAATGGAAAGAGTGGCATTATCACATCCAGTGGATCGAATACATTGGCCAATTGGAAAGGAACCTATGAACTACTTGCAGTATAGAATGGGATACTATTATGGGCCAATGAGAAGGAAGACTGTCTCATGGACCAATGGGGAGAACACGTCCTAAAAGATGACAGGAAGGGTAGCACATACTTTCAGGATAGCAAATCAATGGGGTATTGGATACACTAACATCCTAGGTCAAAACATCTACTTTCTAGGATACCTTGCCCCTCAGCACCCGCCCCCCTCGTAAAAGTCTTTGGCATTCAAGGAGGGTAAGCTAAAACCCTCTCAGATATGGGACTCCCTGAAGGAAGATTGGGACCAGGGATGGTGCCATGGGGGACTGAAGGACCCGCCCACTTCCCCAACCCCAGCCGAACCTGTAATTCCCCTCCCGGCCACAGGGGGCACTGCAGGCCCCGGGGAGGTTGGGGCGGAGCGCTGCGAGGGGCCCGGAGCTGCCGCCCCGCTCCAGAGCGCGGGGGGCGCTGTGCGGGGCCCGGGCTGCGGCTCCGCTCCCGGCCACGGGGGGCGCTGCGCGGTGCCGGTGGTTGGTGGTGGCTGTTGGGGGGGGTGGGGGGGATCGGCGGCCGCGGGTGGTGCGGAGGGAGGCCTTGCGGGCGGATCGGGCGCTTGGCGGTGGAGGGAGGCGGCGGGCGGGAGCGCGGGTCAGGCCGGCCCTGGCGATGGCGGACGCAGCGGCCTCCCCGGTGGGCAAGCGGCTGCTGCTTCTGTTCGCGGACACTGCGGCCTCAGCCTCGGCTTCGGCCCCCGCGGCGGCGGCGGCGGCGGCGGCGGCGGCGGCGAGCGGAGATCCTGGGCCTTCGCTGCGCACTCGAGCCTGGCGGGCCGGCACGGTGCGGGCCATGAGCGGGGCGGTGCCCCAGGACCTGGCGGTGAGTGGCGGCCGAGGCGGGCACTCGAGGCCGGGGCTGCGGGGCCTGCGGGCGGCCTCCCCGGGGGCCTTTGTGAGGGGGCGGTGGGGTAGGGGTGACCCAGTTCCGCACCCCCGAATCTCCTTAGCGCCCCCCGCCGGCACCTCGGCACCCCGAGCTCTGGCCGGCATGGCTTCCGCGTCGGGGTGTGCGCCCCGGTTTCCCCCGGGGGGCGGCCAGGGCGCCTGGAGCTGCTGCTTCCAGCCAGGAGGCCCCGCCTCCTGAGCGACCCTTTTCTCGGCGTCCCCCCCCCCCAAACACGCCTTCCGAGCAGGCTCTCGAACCCTGGCCTCCCGGGCCCCTCAGAGTTCGGCCCGTGCTGCCGCTGCCCCTTCGAAGACGTGGACCTGTGGTCCCCAGTCTCTCTCGGGAGACCTGCGCCCTGTTGTCTTCCTCCCAGAGCCCCGAGTGGGGCGAGAATGTGGGCAGTTGTGGGAGGCACGGAGGCTGCATTTGAAGCTGCTCGGGGCTTTTTTATCTGGCAGTTACTTCCTCCTTGTCTGAGCCGAGCTCGGCCTGGCGGTCTCCAAAAAGGCCAGCTCTCGGGACTTTCTCAGGCTCCCCTCTCTTTGCGCTTCTGGGTGACAGGAGCTGCAGTTGTGGCTGTTTTTGATAAGTTTGGGATCTGTCTTAGTAGCCGAATGGGGCTGCTGGATGGTGCTTTTTTGATCCCAGTTTGGCTATTCCTCCAACCTTGGGGAGGGGTTTTGTTTTGAAACTTTGTGACGGGGCTTGGCTGCTTTTGAATGTGTTTTGGTGTGTTTTGTGATTAAAGTTGTTCTGTAATAGAACTTAACTAGTATTTGGGATCGTGATGTGTTATTTTTGTTAATGTGGCGGCAAGATATAGTCTTTGAGTTTTGGCAAGCCACTTTAGTTCCTCATTCTGATAGCGGCCCTAGCTTCTCTGGTGAGATAAATCTATGAAAAATGAGGGGAGGAGGATGTAATTCTTTTGGAAGGTAACAGATTAGCAGGCAGAGATAAATTTTCCTGATGAACTTACTTCTGCGGATATTCATTATAAATGGAAACGCATTTTGTGAGATTTGGAAGTAATGTGGGTTTCTGATGTTCATTTTTCTACCTATTGATCAACAGTGTTAGGATATCTTTTTCTTCCTGATATGCGAGCGTTATAGGTTGTTTGGCTTGTGTCTGGCTTAGGCTTTACTTCGGCTACTTGAGCTCATTTGCTTTGATCTTTCTCCATGCTCTGTAAGAAAGACTGCTAGGACATTTATGAGGCTTCAGTGGGGTGAATTTGTAAAAAGATACCAGGAATCTAAGGGAGTGGAGATGATGATTAAGACGGGGATTTGAATCTAAATTCCTCTGCGCTTTCTTCAGAAGATGGCTGGGATGGGGAAAAAGGTGTCCTCAGAACCAGAAATTCATTCTGCCCCTTGGAGACAAAGTGTACTTAAGATCAATCATCCTATGCATACTTTGACCTAAGATCTAATCTGCCCTAGCTATTATGTTGAGCTTTTATTTTCTGATTCTTCCAATGGTTGTTTCCTCCCTCAGATGAATTGCTAATAAGCTCTGCACCTGAAATGCCTATCCATTCATTTTATTGTTTGCTGGGCTCCCTAAGGGCAGAAGTTTTTGAAGCTCACCGCCATGCTGGACACCTAACTAAGCTAAATACTGAATAATTTTGCTACTGGATAGTTGAAACTGGGTTCTCAAACCAAGTAAAAATTTGCAGTGATTCTTGGAAATTAAAGCAAGGTGTACATTACAGCTGTGTTGAGGTCTCGCGTGGGGCTTTGTGAATATAGAAGCAGAAACAGGTTTTGGTTTTAAGAGTACATTTATGCTTGTCTTATATGTACATCCATGGACGTAGATGAGAAAACAGCCGCAACAAAATTCAGAACCTTTAGATTTTTTCACCAGCTTGCAAAATTGCTCAAGAATTGCTGTTAGGTCGAAGTTTTATTAATGACAATGACTAGTGTAGGATCAGAACTGGCCGTTTTGTTTTCTTTTTTCATTAAAGAGATTTCCTTTGGACCCTAGGCATGTGGACCTTTCCAATTTGCACCACACACCGTAGTAAACACAACTGTCTTCCAATCAAAAGTGTTCTTCCGGTACTCAAGGGTGGAGTTTGTAAGCAGCTGGCCTGTGATTGGGCAGATTTTCATTCAGTTATGTTTAAGATGTTTTCAGGCATGCTTGGTTTTGAGTAATGCATAGCAGGGCGCCCCCTGTTAAGGATGAGTAATTGAGGGTTGAATGAATGAGTTTCTGAAGTGATTGAAAACACACTTCTCAATTTTAGGCTCCGTTAATATCCTCTTTCTAAATGCTTTTTGATCCAGAAATCCTTCAGAATATAGTACTGATCCATTTAATGAAACCTTTTTTGTGAAACAATACCAAATCCATGCGCTACCTTAAGATGAGATGTGAAAAAACAGAGGTCAGGATCCTATTAATTGGGAGTTTTGCTGATAAGGGTCTGATAGGTAGGCATGTTTACCAGCAAAACTATGCTGCCAAATAACTACTGAGATTTTTAGCCAAAGTAGAAAAAGAACGTCCCCCCCCCCTTTCTCATGGAATAGTAGCTTTATTTGTGTTTCAAATAGGCCTTTATGTAAAAAACAAAAAAACCCTGTTGCAAGATTAGTTTAATGGATTTTTATGTGTTTATTTCTAGCTCTCCTTTCCTAACCTGGTGTCCTCTTTATGTTCCTAAATCATTGGTTCATGTAAGTTGCAGAGAACTAGGGACCTTCGCATGTGCAGTATGTAGATAAAATAAACACATATACCAAAAAGGAATATGTTATAGAAGGAAAACCTGTAATTCGCAAAATGTCAAACAAAGGTATACACAGGAAAAGTGCTTAATCTCCATTCTCCTCCAGCTCCCATTTACCAAAGAAGGGTGAGTTACCTTTGCTCATCTTTCTTAATACTAGTATAAAAAATATGAAAATATTCAATCATATCCAAAGGATTGCTTTTTTTAAGCAAATGGTGTCATACTGCACAATGTCTGCAGCCTGCTTTTTTTATTTCATTTAATAGTTTAACATGGGCATCAATACCTATAGATCTTACTCATCATTTCTGATACTACCTTATATTCCATACAATGGATATACCATAATTTATTCAATCATTCTGCCTATTGATGGACATTCAAATTATTTAAAGGTTTTTTAACAGTAAAGACAATGCTGTCATTAGTATACATATATTTTCATGTGACCTAGGTTTAATTTCTGTAATTTAGCCATCCAGGGATTGGATTAAGTTAAGGAGTATATGTATTTTTATCTTATTAGGTAATGGCAGGTTATTTTCCAGTAAGATTGTAGCGTTTCATGCTACCACGAGCTACTCACGCTACTTGTTTCTCTTTATCCTTGCCATCACTGGTGTCATCAGTCTTTTTCATTTTTGCTAGTCTGATGGGTTAAAAATAGTATCTAGCATTTTCATGACTACTAGTCTTTTTTTTTTCCCCCTCGTAGACAGGGTCTCTCTCTGTCACCCTGGCTGAAGTACACTGGTGTTATCGTAGTTCACTGAAACCTCAAACTCCTGAGCTGAATCAATCCTCCTGCCTCAGCCTCCTGAGTAGCTGGGAGTACAGGCTGTGCCACACACAGCTCATTTTTCTATTTTTTGCAGAGACAGGGTCTTGCTCTTGTTCAGGCCGGTCTCGAACTCCTGAGCTCAAACGATCCACCCACCTCAGCCCCCCAGAGTGCTAGGATTACAGGGGTGAGCCAACCGCGCCTGGCCAAAAAACCATTTTTTTAAATTAGCCAGGCATGGTGACATGAGCCTGTGGTCCTAGCTACTCAGGGGGCTCCAGCAGGAAGATCGTTTGAGCCAAGGAGTTTGAGTCTGCAGTGAGCTACGATCAGACCACTGTTCTCCATCCTGGGCCACAGAGCAAGAGTCCATCTCAAAAAATAAAAAATAAAAAAAGTAAACCATCCTCTTCATGCTGTGTGGTAAAATGAAGTGCTACTGTAATGTAGGATCAATTTGTTTCAAATGTGTATCATAGCTCTCTCAGCTATCCAGAACCTGCAAGAGGAGTAAAAGCATACTGCCTTATTTTTTTATTCCTTAATCTTTCATCTCTAGGAAAGATGGACTCTAAAATACTCCTTTCCTTTGATTTGAGATAATGTAATAATTGTAGCAGTGTCCAGGCTGATACCATGTTTCTTCTATCTGGGAGTCTTCCAAGAGGAATGAAAGTGTACCTGCCTTTTTATTTTTTTTTTCACCCTCCCCCCAACCTTTCCTCTTTGTCTCAGGATAGGGTAGGTGGACTCTAAAATACCACTTCTACTTTGTTTCTAGATAATGTAATAATTATAGTCAGGTCCAGCATAGTGCCGTCTTTCCTGTGTACAATCCATTATTATTTATTCTCTACATATGTTCAAACAGAATTTCAGCCCTAATTGAAATGGGAGTTTGTGGCTTTTAAAATGTTTATCCTTAAGTGTCTTTTTCTTACTTATAATTCCAAAAGTTAAATAAAACTCTGATACCTTGTTATTTTATGCTGTCTTTATTAAAGTAAATAGAATATGTTTTTGTGAATCAGTGTATGGTTTAGATAACTTTAAAAATGAGATTGTACTTTTTGACATTAAGAATCTATGCTGGTGGACGCCTTTTTCGGCCTCCACGCATGTGCACCCAGATGTTCAAAATAAACAGCATTTTGCTACAAAAGAAAAAAAAAAAGAATCTATGCTGTTTAATTGTGAGCTCTTCTAAGCACACTTATCATCTTAACACTCCCCTTACAGCGGCAGCTCTGTTTTTGAAACGCTGAGCCATGGTTGAGTTTTTCAGGCACTCAAGTACTTTGTATACTTTATTTTTTTAAAAAGTTTGTCTTATTGTGCATGTGCGTGTTTTGTTTTGTTTTACCACACATTCCGTGGATGGTGAGCATGTGTGATTTTTAACAGCTCTATCTTTGTCTCTGCATTCTATTTATTTCAGGGCTAGGCTGTATGTCCACCAGTTATCTTACTATACACGGTTCATTTTATCCAGCATCCTTTTCCTTTACTACACAATCAGATCGTTCCTCTTTTATATTTTTTGAGACAGGGCCTCACTCTGTCACCCAGACTGACTGCAGTGCAATGGCATGATCACAGCTCACTGTAGCTTCCAACTCCCGGGCTGAAGTGATCCTCCTGCCCTAGGCTCCCAAGTAGCTGGGACTATAGGCGTGCACCACCATGCGTGGCTTATTTTTTAAAAAAATTTTTGTAGAGACAGGCTCTCACTATGTTGCACAGGCTGATCTCAAACTCCTGGCTTCAAGGGTTCCTGCTGCCTTGGCCACCCAAAATGCTGGGATTACAGGTGTGAGCCATCAGCACCTGGCCCAGATCTTTCGTCTTAATTACCCATTTGTTTCTAAGGGACTTGCTTCACTAATTCCCCATCTGCCAAAGGCTCATTTCCCCCTTTAGTACTCACTTGCCTGGATCTCATCTCCAACTGTTCCTGATTGATTTGGTTACCCCTCGACCAACAGACTCAAAATGGTGGGTAAGAAACATGACATTCTCTGTTGGTGATTTTCTCAACAGCTGGGGTGGATTCCTGTAGGCTTTGCTTCCACAAGGCCTGGGGGACACAACACCTGTTGTTCCTTCTCAGTTTTCCACTGCCTTTGACAGGTTGGTCGTTTTTAAGACCTCTCCACCTGGCTATCCCTACTGCTAAAGTGTATTTTACACTTGTTCTGTAGGTGGATAAAACCTGCCTGATTGTTGAGTAGTGACTCAAATAGTGTGACCTCTCTCAGTTTTGCAAGAGCAGTAACTCTATTTTTTTTAGTGACTTCGGGGATAATCAGGCTCTAGGGGACTGATTCTCACTAACCAAACTATCTGGAGACTGATTTGTAAATCCACATGTAAGGTTATTAATTTACAGTGGGTGATATACTTATCCAGAGATCTATGTAGAGCCCCCTTCTGGCCTACTCAAGAGACCAAATTACAAATAAAAAGGATCCTTGGTGTGCAAAGAATCAGACAAGGAAAATTGGGTATTGCCAAAAGAATATTTACTTTATTTTTTAAAACCAGAACCAAAGCTTATAACCAAAAGAATATTTAAAGCAAGCAGCCCTGACTTTGGTGATCCTCCACTTTCCTTGTGTTTACTGGCTTCCGTTGCTTTGCATTAAATTTGCGCACTCTTTCCCCTGTTAGTTTGCCTAGTGTCAGTTTATTTCATAGACTCAATCACTGAACCCACAGAGGGTAGAAGGAAAATCTTCCCTACACATGCTTATTTCCTCTATTAGGTTGTAAGTTCATGGAGGACGGGAACACATGCATTTTTCTATTACTGTGTTAAAAAGCCTTCTCTGACCACCCTGTCTAAAAAGTAGACTATTTAGAAGCCCATATTAGGTTAATGTTCATTTCTGATTTATTATGGAGTTTCTACTTTATGGCCCCCTGTTAATAAGATATTTATAATTGATCTTAAAGTTTTTTCTTTTATATATTTTTATTGATGTGGACTCACTACCAATTTTTTTTTCCCAAATTCCTGAACATAAGCAGGAAACTACTAATTTTTTTGTCTTGATGTTATTGGAATCATATTTGGGACCCCAATCCAAGGTTCACTGTCCCCTGGTTATTTACATCTGGGTTGTTTTCTTAGCTTAGAAGCATTTGATGTTTTGTTTTCTGATTTTTGAAGTAATGTGTGCCTTTTATACAAAATGTAGAAATTATTTTAATAATATATATATATATATTTTTGAGACAGAGTCTTGCTCTGTCACCTGGGCTAGCATACCGTGGTGTCAGCCTAGCTCACAGCAACCTCAAATCCCTGGGCTCAAGCAGTCCTGCCTCAGCCTCCCAAGTAGCTGGGACTACAGGTGCATGCCGCCATGCCCGGCTAATTTTTTCTATTTTTAGTAGAGACAGGCTCTCTTGTTCAGGCTGGTCTCGAACTCCTGAGCTCAAGTGATCCTGATTCTCCTGCTGCCTTGGCCTCCCAGAGTGCTAGGATTACAGGTGTGAGCCACCTCATCTGGCCATATTTTAACAATATTAAGAAAGAAAAGGTTAGATCCTGTAGTCTTACAACCCATTAGAAACTACAGATTTAGGATTTTAAAAAGCATACAGTGTTTTCAATTTTGAGTTTTGTTTTTTCATTTAACGTGGAAATTATTTTTCTTTATTACTAAAAACTCTTCATTTTAGGGTTATTTTAATTTTCTTGATACTTTTCTTGATACTTTCTTGATACTTTAATTTTCTTGATATTTTCCACAGGTAACATGTATTGCTTTCATAACTGAAAGGGAAACAATACATGCTCTGTAAGAATATTTTATGAATATAGTTTTTTTGGCTGGGTAATTTAGCTGTTCCCCTTTTCATTGGATATTGAAGTTGTTTCAGATTTTAGGCTTTATCAATAAGGCCATAATGAGTGTTTTTGTGAATAAACCCTTTTCTGTGTTTAGGGTTATTCCCTAGGATTATCGTCAGGAGTAGTATTATAGAAACAGAGTATGTACATGTTGAAGAATCTCGATATATAGTGAATTTCTTTCTCTTTTTTTTCTTAAGTCATAACAATTTATACCCTGACTAGTAGTATGAGCTTGCTTAAAGAAGGAGTATCAGGAGCCCATGTCCTGCTAGGCATTTTAAGTCTTTATTTCATGTAATCCTGCTGACAATCCTTTGAGGTAATTATTATTCCTATTTATAGGCAAAGGAAGTGAAGCTCAAAGAGGCTAAAGTAACTTGCTCCAGGCTACATAGTTAAGAAATGGGGACTTGGGATGTAAATCTAGATCTTTGTGATTCCACAGGCCCTGAAAGCACTATGTATGCTTGAGTTTTTATTCAGGTTATCCCTATTGTACTCTAGTACTTCACTTTAAATTTTTTCCGGATGTTAGAAAGTAGAAAAAAAAATGGGGATAATTGGTAGAAAGCTATCTCTTGAAAATCAAAGGAACCATAAAGAGAAAATTATTTTTTATTTGAGAACGGCAGTATTCTAGACCTGCATCTTTCCTCCACCTTGTCTGTCAGGGTATCCCATGGTTTTGTAAAATCATTTGTAACAGAGTTCACATTTTGTTTAGAGTGTAGGTAGGAAAATTGGAAAAGAAAAGTAGGAACCTTGAAAATTAATCTTTGATTTCCTTTACTCTCTCACAATCATCACCATAGTTTTATCTCTAATTTCTCAAATATATATTCCTTTCATATAGTCTTTTTATTGGATTAGGACTTTTTATCTTTTAGTTGAGTTATTATTGCTTTGTAATTGGTCTCCTTGCCTCCAGTTTCTTCCCTCCATAATTTATCTCCCTTTTTGAAAAAAAAAATGTTCATTATATAAATAATATAGGTATACATTGTTTAAAGAAAAGGAAAAGAAACATCTGATGAGGCAAAAATGCTATTAACCCTCCCATCCAATCCTCCTCCCCCCAAATAATTTGCAACTTGCTTTTTCTCCCCGCATAATATTTCACAAAGATCTTTCCACATTAGTCCTGATAGACTTCATTTTAAAAAACTCCTCTCTATTATTTATTCCATAGTATAAATTGTGTTTGTTTAGTTGTAAGTTTATAATTTCTATTTTGATTTCTTATTTCAACTGAGTGTTGAGAAGTTTTTTCTCCCAGGCATTCTCTTTCTAAAACGTATTTTGCCATGTCCCCCACCCAGCCACCCACCCACCTCCCCTTTAAACTATCAGCGGTTCCTCCAAGTTCTGTAACAGGCAACATAAACTTAGATGGGTCCAGGGACTAGCCTTGTGAGAAATAGCTGGATGACAGACCAAAGGGTGTAGTGGGGATTGGCAGCTCCTGGAGAGTGCAGATGCTGCCTAAAGATGTTTAAATACGTATTAAAAACAAGCAAACAGAAACACACTCCTGGCCAAACAAGATAACTTTTGCCAACAGGTTTCAATTTATCATTCATTAACATGCCAGGCAGAGCCCTTTATAGCTTACTTACTAGCCGCCGCCACCACCACCACCGCCACCACCGCCACCTCCTCCTCCTTCTCCTCCTCCTCCTCCCAGAAAACTCAATCTGCTTTTATTTTTCTCTGCCTTTGCACCTGCTGGAAAGTCTTTCCCTCTCTGTCAGAAGAATGCAGCTTGTCCTATAAGACCCAACTTAAATGCTACTACCTCTTCAGTGAAACTGTTCTAATTTCCCAAGGCAGATGGCTTGTCTAGCGTAACATAGCATATTCAAATCTTTATTATTACCTTATTACATAGCTCTGTAATAATCTCTGTACCACTCTGTTGGCTCATCTAGGGTGTGAGTCCCTCCTGCCAAGTGCTACCTTATTTACCTTGATATTCTTGGCCCTGCCAAGTGCTACACATATAAGAGGCATTCTGTTTTTGTTGAATGAATGAATAAATGATTAATGTTATTAATTATAGAAAGAATGGCCTTGGGAAGAGCCAGAATCCAAAGTGATGATTATACGGTTACATGACAAACATGAAGCCCTATATTACTCAGATTGCTACCATCTGATTTCATCAAACATAAGGTCATTTATTTGATTTTTTAAAGAACTTATTTGGTTTTAATGTCATGAAAATGAATGTAAATCACATGTAGACTGTAAAGAGAATTTTGAAATGAAAACGAGTTTTTTTTTCTATTTTATTTTATTTATTATTCTAGGGTATTGTGAGGATACAAACATTCTAGTTACACTTTATGTCTTTGCCTCACCCAAATGCGGGTTAAAAGCATGCCCTTCCCTCCATTTAGTGCTCCTCATGTCCTTTAGTTGTAGATTTGTCACCCCGTCCCCCTAATCCCTAGAGAGTATTTCTGCCATGTGATCACCCTAGTGTTGATCAGTTAGTACCAATTTGATGGCGAATACAAATGGATCCCGTTCTTCTGCTCTTGTGGTGCCTCA
>CAUYSK010002427.1:0-20748 GCA_963575035.1 Avahi laniger | reverse complement strand
GAGACCAGCCTGAGCAAGAGCAAGACCCCGTCTCTATCAAAAATAGAAAGAAATTAATTGGACAGCTAAAAATATATAGAAAAATTAGCCGGGCATGGTGGCACATGCCTGTAGTCCCAGCTACTTGGGAGGCTGAGGCAGAAGGATTGCTTGAGCTCAAAAGTGTGAGGTTGCTGTGAGCTAGGCTGACGCCACAGCACTCACTCTAGCCAGGGCAACAGAGTGAGACTCTGTCTCAAAAAAAAAAAAAAAAAGTTTTAATAATAATTAAAATATAGTTCCGGTATAAGAATAGATGAAATATGAAATAGGGACAAGAGAATTCCATCTCTCCCTCCGTCCTTCCTCCCCTCCTTTCCTGCTTCCTTGTCTATCAATACAATCACTTTGTTTGAGATTAGAATGAAATTGTTCAGCTGTGACCAGAATTTATTTTCCTGAGTAGATGGCCAAGAATTGTGATCACATTTGCATCTCCTTAAATTATTCAGGTATCTACATCATTGCTCCTTGTGGAAAACTTACCATCACTGAGTTGTGTATTACTGTGCTTTAACTTGTTGTTTAGTCTCTACATGTTTCTTTTCAGTACTGGCTGGAAGTGTTAACTCATTTATATTTATAGCACAATGTGCTGCATACATTTCCCAACAAGCAAATGAGGTTACATGTGTATAGAATTTCACTTTAAGTTAACTAAATATTAAAAAGAAATAGGAATAAGTCCCTAGTATGTACATATCTGTGTGTGTAATTAATATATGAGAAAACTGGCACCAAAAATAAGTGGGCAAAGGAAGGATTGTAAAGTAAATGGTGCTAGTAAAATTGCCTCACACTGTAAGGGAAAACATAAGTTGGATTCTGATCTCTTGTCACATAATGAGATAAATTCCCTATAGATAAGAGCGAATATCCCAGTACTCTGGGAGGCTGAGGCAGGAGGATCACTGGAGTCCAGGAGTTTGAGGCTGCAGTGAGCTACAGTGACACCACTGCACTCTACCCAGGGCGAAAGAACAAGACTTTGTCTCAAAAAAAAGAGCAAACATAGCGAGGGACACTTTGGCCAGGCGGGGAGGGAAGCGGACTGGCACCTGGGGGGCCAGTGGTTCAAGCAAATAGAAAAAGTAAATAGAAAAACAATGAAGATGTGAATGTTAATCTGATTTCTGACCAGGCGAAGTGGTTCATGCCTGTAATGCTAGCACTCTGGGAGGCCGAGGAGGGAGGATCGCTTGAGCCCAGGAGTTTGAGGTTTCTGTGAGCTAGGCTGATGCTACTGCACTCTACCCAGGGCTGGGAGACAGAAAGGATAAAAATTGGAAATAAACTAAATCATGTTCACCAAAGGGAACTGGTTACATAAATGATGGGATCCCATGACAGAAGAACACAGGCTGCCATGAAAGAGGAGGCACAGCCCCGCTCTACTGTCAGGTGGAAAGCTCAGCCTTCTGTGGAGTGCGTGTGTAGGCACATAAATGGCTGGAAGGGTAGGAACCAGGATGTGCAATTTAAAAATCAACATGTATTAATTTTTAAAGTCTTAATATATAAAAAGTTTTTATAATCAGTATGAAAAAATGAACTCTCCAATTTAACATAAGTGTAAAATAAGATGAAATGCATTTTTTGGATTTTTGTAACAATAAAAATGAAAAGACACTGGGCATGGTGTCACACGTCTGTGGTCCCAGCTACTGGAGAGGCTAAGGCAGGATCCTTTGGAGCCAGGATCTTGGAGCTGCAATGAGTTTTCGTCACACCTGTGAGCAGTGTGCACTCCAGCCTGGACAACACAGCCAGACCCTGTCTCTGAAAACAAGGAACAGAGAAGGGATAATCTTAGGGCCTGGCACTGGCCATGGGTCACCTGGCAGTTAAAACAGCTGAGGCTATACAAGGCAGTGCTGCAGGTGGCCTGGGTCTGCACACCTCCCTCTGCCACCCCTGGCTGACTAGCCTTGGGCCGGTGATTGACCTCTCTGTGCCTCAGTTTCTTCATCTGTAAAATGTAGGTCGTAGAAGACTTTTACCAGAAGCTGTCATGTCATTTTTCCCTGCTGTTATTGCAGGGCTCAGAACAGTGAAAGCTGTCATTGTCATTGTCAGCTCTTCATCCCACCAGGTAACTGGTTCATGAGGTACTCAGTGGGGACCAAAGCTGCAAACCAAGATGACCACATAACTGTGTTCCTGAAAAAGCACGTCTGTGAGTGTCCGTGTGCAGAGAGGAGCGTCCTCTCTGTGGTGCCATGAGAGAGGCAGAAAGGACATGCCCCAGGCTGCAGCAGCGGCCCCCACTAGGGAGCAGGCCAGGAGCACTGCTGCTCTCCACTTTGTAACATTTGACCGGCTCAGCAGTTCACAGGTCTCACGCATTCCTTGTAACCTTAACAAGTTTAGGAAAATGTGGGCAACGTCAGAAATGCACATTCCTAGACGATTCTAATCGATAAAAGTTCTGTGTAGGAAGCTTGTACCAGAATTATTAATGGAATTCCTTGGAAATTGCATTTCTAAACCCTAACCTGAGGTAGCCCCTGCCTGGACACGTGACCCCTCTCCCTCCTGCTTCTGTCACCCTGAAGCCACCCCACAGCGAGATCATTCCACCGTGGATCGTGGACGCCCTTCTGCTTTCTTCCTTGGAGGGCATCTAGTGTTCCCAGCCCTCGTGGCTGAGTTTTTAATCCACCGAAGCTTTGCAGTGTTCCTGGACAGTTTGATCACTTTTGGCCTAGCCCATTTCTCTGCCTGCTAACCATGAATATAATTCCTTTACTCTGACAGGCATTATCCGCAACGTGAAAGGAGTGTTCCATGTACCTACTGAGTGTCTGGATGTTTGTTTCTTCTAGAGAAACCTGATGTGAAGCAAAAGTCCAGCAGGAAGGAAAGTATTATTCCACAGATCATCATCACTCGAGCCTCGAATGAGACTCTGAACAGCTTTAGCTCCAGTGGGAGTGAAGAGCAGAGGACCATCTGCGAGCACGAGGCCTGGGGCCCCTACCGCCGACACAGGAACCCCAGCACAGTAGATGCCTATAATGTACACACCAAAGAATAAACACGTGCCCCAGCTGCTGTCCTTACTCACTGTGATATGAGTCTCGCAGCGGTGGCAGGAGGGCCAGCCCACCCTCAGCGAGCTGCCCTTCTTCAGTCCACGAGGCTTGGTGTTACCTTCCCCTGAGCTGCTGGCAGCTTGGCGCAGGCACGAGTGACTGGCCCAGAGAGTGGACTTTGTGGTAATAAATGAATAAATTAGTACTTTCCTGTTGCAAGTGGCTAGCTGAGCAGGATGATGAACGGACAGCAGGTGGTACCTTGCGCTCCAATTCACAACGGACAGTTAAAATCCTTCCCATGGAAGGAATAGACTGTAAGTACTTGGAAGTTACAAGATGTCCCCCAAACTTGGGGAAAAGGTCAGATTTTGAGGGCTCAACTTTAAGGTGTAATGTTCTCAAAACAGAGAGGTGCAAAGTTACCTAACGGGCCCACGGGCTGCTGGCTTGACGGTAATCTGACTCAGTGTACTAAAAGGCCCAGAAGAATGTGGTTTGTGTCCTGGGGGCAGCAGCCGGGGCAGCTGGGCTTCACAAGTGGCCCTGTCAGCACTGCCATGTCTTTCTGGCCTGGGGATGAGGGCTCTCGACAGTGAAGGGCCATTCAGGGGCCCCAAGCACAATGCTGTCAAACGGCTTCTCAGCTGACTCTACCCTCACCGGCCTGCCTTTCTTCTAGTGTTGCCTAGAATGCCGTGTCCTGTCTGGTCTCATACATTTAGTGATAATGTGCTAGCTTTGTTGTTTTCTAGACTGGTTGGCATGCTTTATACACGGTCTCCAAGATATGCTGGCCTAGGTGGACTAACAGAACCAGGGATAGTAGCATGTCCACCAGAATCACGGACACATCCTTAGTTGCTGGGGTGAGGGGGCTGCTGCTGTCACACGCACAGTTTCTAACACAGGCCTCTCTAGTACACATGCACATGCATGTATGCACACAGCCCAATCTAGTACATACATACATACATAGTGCTACCTATGTACATGTACAACCTAAATAAGACTGAAAAATGAATTCCAAAATCAGGAAGTACAGCATGACGATACGACATTTTTTAAAGACTGTTTCACATAAATGTATTTTAAAGTTCCCAGGGGAGGGAAAGCAATCTACCAGAAGATATCTAATTTTTAAATTTTTTTCTTTTTTTTGAGACAGAGTCTTGCTATGTTGCCCAGGCTGGTCTTGCAAGCCTGGCCTTAAGCAGTCTTCCTTCCTCAGCCTCCCGAGTAGCTGGGATTACAGACATGATCCACTATGCACAGCTCATTTTTTTAAAATGTTGAAGACTTGCCACTGAAGGCCTGGTTGCGTTAACCCACGTTACTGGAGCCCAGATGGGCCTATGCTCCTGGGTGCCTAGGAGCTCAGCTTTCCAACCCTTACAAGAAAACATCCACGAGGGATCAGAGGTAAGTGGTATTCTACATTCCATCGCACACCACACAGAACAACTGAGTGCCATCCCTCGGGGCCTCCTGGGCCTCTTCAGTTGCTCTCCAGCAGTGGCCAGTGCACCATTTCCCTCTGTCCTCCTAGATGGCTCCAGAGCCAAGCCGCTCTCCCCAACCTGCAAAGACAAATGTTCTAAGAGTGGCAGAACAGGAAATGCAACCCCCCACCTCCTTGTGAATGACAGTGCCTCCCCTCCTGCACAAGGCTCTGTCCCTGGCTGGAGATGGGGGTGAGGCTGGCGTCAAGCACGACACGACTACCACAGAGGCCGTGTCCAGAGATTGGCTCTGCTCCCCAGCACCATTGGGAGCACAGCTCTCACTTACAGCTGGCTCTTGGAAGAGCTTAAAGCACTGCAATTGTTACTGATTTGCTGGAATTGACATTTGTAATTTAAATATCCTCTGAATGGCTCACTACTATAATCCCAGCACTTTGGGAGGCCCAGGTAGGAGGATTGCTTGAGGCCAGGAGTTCAAGACCAGCCTGGGCAATATAGCAAGACCCCATCTCTACAAAAAATTAAAAAATTAGCTGGGCCTGGTAGTGCCAGTTACTCAAGAGGCTGAGGCAGGAGTATTGCTTGCGCCCAGGAGTTGAGGTTGCAATGAGCTATGATCACTCCAGTGTGCTGTAGCACCGGCAACAGAGCAAGACCCTGTCAATCAATCAATAAAATACTAGGGTGGGGAACCTACAGCCTCAAGGCCACGTGCAGCCCCCACTGCATCCAAACAAATCCCTTTATTCTGTAAAATCTGGATTCAGCAAAAGGCAGAGGCATTTTCTTTATGCTGATCAAAACCAATCGGAGTCTAGTCCAAGTCTGGCTGCTCTGAGCCCCAGCAGCTCCACTGGATTTCAACAGTGAGGCCAGATCAGGGGACGTGCCGCCCGATTCTGGGCCCACGCGCCCAGAGCGCTTCGGAAACATTCCACGTGGACTTGTCTTGTTCCACCTTCCAGGGCTGGGCCAGGGACTGGCAAGGCGGACGCCGCCGGGGTGGCTTGACCAGCCTGGGAGCTCCGTCTCTGCAGGGGAAGGGAGGCGTGCGGCTTCAGCACCCCGGGACCGCGGACACAGCCGGCCCTGCGCACGGGCTCCGCGAGCGCCCCCACCTTTCACCGCGCCCGTGTCCGGCGCACAGCCCCGGCCCCTCGCCTGGAGGACCCCACGCCTGGATGGTCGCGGCGGCCTCCCACTCCGGCCGTGTCCTCCGCCGGTCCCGCGGGCAGGTGCCCGAGCTTAACGCTCAGAAAAGGCCCCAACCGCGGGGGCCGCGGGATCCCAGGAGCCGAGGTCCCCAGGAGATTCTCGAGAGGTTCCCTTGGTAACCGTTGCTAAGGAGAGGACACCGCCGGAAGTAGGTTATGCGCATGCGCACATGGGAACGGAGGCGCGGGGCGAGGCGGCGTTCGGCATGGCGGAGCCAGAACCGGAGTCCGAGCAGATCCGCTTGAAGTGTATCCGTAAGGAAGGCTTCTTCGCGGTGCCTCCGGAACACAGGGTGCGACGGGGTGCCACTCGGGGCAACTGTGCCGCCTCGCCAGCGGCAGGGCCGGGCGGCGGCACGCTGGGACTCGGTGTCGCGCTGCGGCGCCGGGGTTTCCGGCACGCGGGACGGCAGTCCCAGAGTTCCCCGCGGCAGGGGCGGAAGCCGGCCGGGTGGTCCCGGGACCCGGTGGCTCCGGCCCGCTCTCGAGACGCTGGCCTCCCTGGGAAGGGCGGGCTCCGGGCTCCGCCTTGGACGCTTTTGAGTTTCGCGCCTTGTGTCTGGGGAGAATCTACTCTCGGAAGAGTTGGAGGCCGGGAGTCTCCCGCCGGGCTGAGACCGGCTCCGGCATGGCCCGCTGGGACCCGGCAGCGTTCCTAGTGCCCTAGTGCGGGGCCTCCGCGCTCCTACTGCCGCGTAGTCCTCTCAGCGACCCTTTGCCGAGGTGGCTCTTCGGCTCGTCGAGTGGGTTTTGCCGAGGCAGACAGATGGTGGAGGGACGGAGGTTTGAGTTCTGGAAGCTGGATTGTGTTTTAACTGTGTGCTGATGGACGCTCTGATAGGTCGAGTCACGGGTCCAGTGAGACTCGTTAACAGATAGTGGCGTACAAGTGACAGGAGCCGCACTTCAGTCCTGTGATGGTCACTGTGCGTCATTCAGACGCGCAGTAAGTGCTTGCTGAGTTAAGAGCACTGGGGCTAAAGCAGTGAGTTGGAAATCTGCTGTCGCAGGGAGCTAAGAGAGCCAGCCAAGGACAACACAAAGTGCACAGTGGTAGGTGCCTTAAGACCTAAAGTGTCAGGGATTTTAGAGAAAGGAATTGTTTTCAGCTGGAGGGCAGGAAGATCTTAGTAGAATGGGCGGCATTTCTTTGGGGCCTCGAAGTGTGTCCAGAATTTGGACAGCCGGAAACGAGAAGGGGTAGCTTGGAGCAGCAGAGTCTCGGAGGAGAGAAAGGGTAAAAACAGGAAGCACAAGGAGAGAGGGGATGTGAGAAGGGGAATTAAGGTGGGGGAAAGAGGCTAAGACAAGATCATGGAAGGGCGCCAGGCCACATCATCCTGATTTGTTTCCCCAGGTGTCAAGAAGTAACAAGACCTAAGTCAGGATTGTTAAGGGAAGCCAGATGGGAGCTGTTAGAATTTGGACCTTGCAGCATATACTTTCTATTTTTTTGTTTTTATGTATTTATTTTTTGAGACAGGGTTTCGCTTTGTTACCCAGGCTGGAGTGCAGTGGTGTCATCATTGCTCACTGCAGCCTCAAACTCCTGGACTCACGTGATCCTCCTGCCTCAGCCTCCTGAGTAGCTGGGACTATAGGCACATGCCACCACACCTGGCTAATTTTTCTATTTTTAGTAGAGACGGGGTCTTGCTCAGACTGGTCTTGAACTCCAGGCCTCAAACAGTCCTCCTGATTTGGCTTCCCAAAGTGCTAGGATTATAGACATGAGCCACCCACCTGGCCTGCATGTACTTTTTAGATGTAAGGGGAAGAGCTCATTCAGTCCACCTAGAAGTACACCACGTTAAAAAAAATGTATTCAAATACAGGCTTTCTACTAGGACAGAGACCCCAAAATCCAGTGACTCATGTAAAGTAGGGCGTTATTTCTCTCTCCCCCAACATTCCAGAGAGGCAGCTGTTTTCCACAAGGTGGGCCAGGCATTCTGGTTCCATCTGTTTTGATGCTCCCGCTGTACTTCATCCACATCTCAGGCTGCCTCAGAGGCCAAAGAAGTGGGTGGCAACCAGCTCCCTTTCATCTGGAAGTTACATGGGTCTCTTTTCACATCTCAAGGCCGAATGCCACTAGGTAGTGTTTCATAACACAAAGGAAATAGTGATGTATGGATGTTGGGGACAGCAGTCTTTTCTACAGAAGTGTTTCCATATGTGGCTAGTGGCTACCGTTACTGGACAGCAGACATCTGGACCATGGGAAAGTGAGTGGTTAGGCCACTCTTGATGTTCAAAACGCTGGCCCAGTGTCATCAGCCCTTTTTATTATTAGAAAAGCCCAGTTGTGTGGTTGCTTTTCTGTTTGGTGAGCAAGTCATGAGCAAGCTTCTTTGTATAAATTATGTATGACATTCCCATTCTCCATTGTCCCATTAGCTGCCAAATACCAACTCTGGTGGCACCATTCTCTTTCAGCTGGGACAATGCCGGAGTGTGAAAGAGTTTGAGAAGCTGAACCGCATAGGGGAGGGCACCTATGGCATCGTGTGTGAGTATTCAAGGCCTGGTCTGCAGCCACGGTTCATGCAGGATGGGGGTGTCAAAGCAGCCCCTGTGCTGGGGCTGGAAGGGGCTCAGACCCTGTGCTCCAAACCAGGGCAGAAACTTGTTCAGGAACTTTAGTTCCTGGTGTAATCACCACAAACTTTATACCCTTTGTGGATAATCATAAGCATCAGGTTGCTGATGTCAGTAATCCAAATGTGTAACCACAGAGTGGAGAGAACTATTAGAGAAATAAAATGTAGCACTTCCAAAAGCAGCTGGAGCTTTTAGTAGCTGCACAATTGGTGTTATTCCAGAAGCCGCACAAATTAGCACAATGCTTTGTGGAGCCATAGTCACACAAAATAAGTGTTATTTATTTTTTCTGGGTATAGTACCTTATTTGATGTGAGAACATAATTACAAGACAACACAAGACAGTGCTGTGCCTGCTGAGAACTGAGAGCTCAGTATCACACAACTCAGTAGAGCAACACAGCACCCCCACCCCCCAGGGAACATGTGTCTTGGGCTAGGGCTGTTGCTTGCCCAGAGTGAGGACTGCGTGTCACTGGGCATTAGGTTGTCAGAGAGGGGTCTTGGGAGCCCAGGAAGGGCAGTAAGAGGGAGCTCTGATGGGGGATTGGGTTGGACTCCATCATGGATGTGTTTCCATTCCAGATCGGGCCCGGGACACCCAGACAGATGAGATTGTCGCGCTGAAGAAGGTGCGGATGGACAAGGAGAAGGACGGTGAGCAGGGACGGGGGCAGGAAGGTGTGAGTTTCCTCAGGACTAAACCCTCCTGAGAGCTGTTTGTGCTGATGTTGCTGTGTGCAGCACAGCCGGGAAGGCGTCGTCCAGCCTCTTGGAGAGTTCTAGTGCGGCTCCGAGCCTCAGCTCCCTGGGCCTGTGTGCTTCTCCCTCCTGTCTGCTCGGGGTCTGCATGCCCTCGTCTTCTTGCTGTCTGGTGACTCCACGTCATTGTCTCAGCACTGCTGTCACCCTCCACACTGGGCCACCACCTCCTGCTCGTCCCCCAGCACCTGCCTGTGGCACAGCAGTTGGCACAGAGGGACTGATTCGTATTTGATGAAGAGTTGAAAGTGCTTGTTCCTATCGCCCTGATTGTCCCTAGAGTGGGGACAGCTGTAGCACCTTGTATTGGGTGCCCTGAGAATGGCCTGGGGCTGCCTTAGGCCGTCTTGGCGTAGGCATCCCCATCAGTGGGCGGGACTTGCTGAGGCTGTCCCCTCCCCAGGTGTCCCCATCAGTGGGCAGGGCTCGCTGAGGCTGTCCCCCACAGGCATCCCCATCAGTGGGCGGGGCTCCCTGAGGCTGTCCCCCCCACGTGTCCCCATCAGTGGGTGGGGCTCACTGAGGCTGTCCCCACCCCAAGCATCCCCATCAGTGGGCGGGGCTCGCTGAGACTGTCCCCCACAGGCATCCCCATCAGCAGCCTGCGGGAGATCACGCTGCTTCTTCGTCTTCATCATCCGAACATCGTGGAGCTGAAGGAGGTGGTTGTGGGGAACCACCTGGAGAGGTGTGCAATCTCCTGGCCTCTGCATCGGGCTCCAGCTGAGCCCCCCACCTGTCCCTACCTTGGGTGGTCCCCCCTGCAGCAGCGGAGGCCCTTTGCCCAGTTGGGGCAGGCAGGAGCAGCATGTGTCTCCCCTTTCCAGCATCTTCCTGGTGATGGGTTACTGCGAGCAAGACCTGGCCAGCCTCCTAGAGAACATGCCGACGCCCTTCTCGGAGGCCCAGGTTCGTAGCGGAGGCCTGGGGTGGGGCACACGTGCACCAAACATGCCACCTCCATATCTCTGCTTCAGTGAGGGGGTTTTTACTGCCTGTCGGGCACCAGGGGAGAGTTAGGAGCCCTGCCAGCGCTGCTCATCAGACTGGTCACTGAGGAGGGAAAGGACAGCAGCACCTTTCCAGCTGGGCTCCTGGCTGCGCACTGGCCGCTGATCCTGGCGGCCATTGGGTGCGGCAGGCTGGGGCTGGGCTCCCCGAAGGCTCGCCCTGACTGACGCCTCAGGCCCTCTGCACAGGTCAAGTGCATCGTGCTGCAGGTGCTCCGGGGCCTTCAGTACCTGCACGGGAACTTCATCATCCACAGGTGGGTGGGCAGGGCTTGGGCAGAGGGCTTGGTGGAGACAGTGCTAGAGGGAGGGTGAGCTGGGGAGGGTGGTCCCTGGCCTCCAGTGCCAGCATGTCAGTCCAAGTGCCATGCAAGGGAGGAGCAGACGTGCAGTGGACGTTCTTTAACTGCTCCACGGGGAAGGGTCCAGGACCAAACGAGTTATAGAAGCCCTCGTACCCACTGGACCCTGAGAGCCTGAGGATGGTCGGGTGTGAGTGCCGTGGACGGCGCCCACTCGCAGTGCCGTGAGTGCACCAGGCGAGCAGCGGCGTCTGCCCTGGGGCAGCTGGTGCGACGTCTGGGTGGGCAGCCAGGCAGAACCGAAGGTGAGACCTCAGCTCAAGGCCCGGCTCTTCCGAAAGGCCTGAACGTGAGGAAGGGTGCAGGGAAGTGTCATATGGTGCCAGTGTGCCCTTGTCACGCTTCCTTCTTGGGAGCCACCAACGTCTTTCTTGTCACAGGGACCTGAAGGTTTCCAACTTGCTCATGACCGATAAGGGCTGCGTGAAGACAGGTGGGTGCTGTGTGCTGGCCTCGTGTTCCTGGAATCCTTCTGTGACCACCGCCTTCACCTGGGGGTGGGAAGTGTTGGCCCCGACAAGCACCCTGAGGCCAGAAGCTGACTTGTCTTTGTGGCCCCAGGGTGCCTGTGCCTGGCTCTGTCCCTAGGTGGTGACCTGTTAGCCCTCACTGGGTGACACGCTCCACTCTCCCTTCTCTGCTACAGCGGATTTCGGCCTGGCCCGGGCCTATGGCATCCCAGTAAAACCAATGACTCCCAAGGTGGTGACCCTCTGGTGAGTCCCTCAGAAATGTGGGGCCCCCGGGGAGCGGGAACACCTGGTGCGGAGGTGTTCAGAAGGGCTGGGTTGGCCGGGCGCAGTGGCTCACACCTGTAATCCTCACACTCTGGGAGGCCGAGGCGGGAGGATCGGAGCTCAGGAGTTCAAGACCAGCCTGAGCAAAAGTGAGACTCCGTCTTTACTAAAAATAGAAAGAAATTACTTGGGCAGCTAAAAATATATAGAAAAAATTAGCCAGGTACGGTGGCACGTGCCTGTAGTTTCAGCTAGTCGGAAGGCTGAGGCAGAAGGATTGCTTCAGCCCAGGAGTTTGAAGTTGCTGTGAGCTAGGCTGACGCCACAGCACTCTAGCCTGGGCAAAAAGAGTGAGACTCTGTCTCAAAAAAAAAAAAAAGGGCTGGGTCTAGGACAGCTTCCCAAGACACAGCAGGGCTGTCCCAGGGGAAGGAGTGACAGCCGGGCTCCGTGGCATCAGGAAACCTGCCTTGCCCAGATGGCTGTGAAACCACCTCAGGAAGGGAAGGTTGCTTCATAGACGGGAAGGTGGGCAGCCTGCGTGGCGTTCTGTAGTTATCTCATTGACATTTTTGAACAGGCAGAACAGGGATGTGGTTAAGGGCAGGACGTTGAAGCAGGTCAGACCTGGGTCAGGATCTCCATGTGGCCTTTTTCTGCTGTGTGTCGTGTAATCCCCATCTGGAAATAGGGACGTATGCTTGTGCTAAGGATTCCATGGTTCTTGCAACACACAGCACACTGTGGACATGGTAGCTCACCCCCACCGGCAGCTGTAAGCGGGGTGCAGGGCAGAGGGCGCTGGGATTAGCGATCCAGTTGTCCAGGCCGCGGTCTCAAGGAGGCTGTCTCCTGTGGTGGCCTGGGCTGGGGGAGCTAGTGGTGTGAGGTGGGGTGCTCTGTTTCCAGGTACCGAGCCCCTGAACTGCTGTTGGGAACCACCACTCAGACCACCAGCATCGACATGTGGTGAGCAGGGGCTGCTGCTCCTGGGGCCTTGGAAGGACCGAGGTAGAGCGGGGTCACCTGGTTCCTGGGCGGGGCCCCAGGGCAGGGGTGGCAGTGGGGCTGGGAACCCGAGGGGGACATGAGAAGGCAGCTTCAGCATCCACAGGCCTTTAGCAGTAAGGTCCACGGGGGCCTGCTGGGATGGGGTCATGGGCCTGGGTGAGGAGCCCCATGGGGACCTGCCTGCCCCACCGTGGTGTCTTTGGACCCCACGTGGGTCTGTGGCCACAGCGAGGCCCCCTCCTCCCTGCAGGGCTGTGGGCTGCATCCTGGCCGAGCTGCTGGCCCACAAGCCCCTTCTCCCTGGAACTTCTGAGATCCACCAGATTGACCTGATTGTGCAGCTGCTGGGGACGCCCAGTGAGAACATCTGGCCGGTGGGTGTCCAGGGCAGCCCCCCACCCCTCCCTGCGCCTTCCCCCACGGCTCAGCGCCTGCTTCTTCTAGGGCTTTTCCAAGCTGCCACTGGTCGGCCAATACAGCCTGAGGAAGCAGCCGTACAACAACCTCAAGCACAAGTTCCCATGGCTCTCGGAGGCCGGGCTGCGCCTGGTGAATTTCCTCTTCATGTATGACCCCAAGAAAAGGTGCGGACTCCCAGCTGCAGCTCTGTGGGCCGGGCTGACCTGTATGCTGGGGTCGAAGGATGCCTTAACCTGAATCCTTCACAGCTAGTTTCTTAGAACACCGGCCTCACTGTTGCCCAGGCTGCCCTGGCGCATGTACATGCCCGGGCCAGGCACCCAGCCCAAGTGGCTTCTGTCCACCCTGGTTGTGGAGCCCGCTGTGAGGTCCCGTGTGCTCACCAGCTCTTTGGGGACTTTGAACCACAGGCTTCTCAGCTGGGTGGGGTGTGAGGGGAACAGGCTGACCGAAGTCCAGGCTCCCACTAACGGCTTTGTCACTTTTCTCTAGGGCCACAGCTGGGGACTGCCTGGAGAGCTCGTACTTCAAGGAGAAGCCCCTCCGTGAGTGCCAGACTCCCTCAGGCTCTGCTCCAGGGGGCTTGGCCAGCAGCCCATTTTGTCTGGGGTGGAATGTGGGCCCTGGGCAGACACTGCAGGTACACAGGTCCTCCCTGGGGTAGGGGTGGGAACAGACGAGCAAGGACAGCACAGGGCCAGGCCCACATGCAGAGCTGGGTTCAGCCCTGGAGATGCTCTCTCACTGGGGCTCTGCCTGGGCAGCCCTCCCCTGTGCTGAGCTGCTCTTTTCCCTGCAGCCTGCGAACCAGAGCTCATGCCCACCTTCCCCCATCACCGCAACAAGCGGGCTGCCCCGGCCACGTCTGAGAGCCAGACCAAGCGCTGCAAGCCCTGACACTGAGCCTGGCACACACCTGCACCCCCTCAGCCGGATCGTTTGGTCAGCAGTGGACAGACAGGGTCCCTCAGGCCGGGCTGACCAGTCACCTGGGATCCAGCTTGTCCCCTTGGCTAGGACATCCTCCTCCAGCCAACCCTACCACACTGTTCCGCACCCACCGCCACCCCCGGAAACATTCAGGGGCGGGGGCTCCAAGCCTGCTCCAAGCCCAGAAGGGCTGGGCTGGGTCAGTGCCAGCTATGGCTGCATGAGGCCTTGCCCCTCACTCCTGCCTTTGGTAGAATTTGAGACCCTCATTTCTCAGCAGGCACTGTGAGTGCAGGTCCAACTCCATGGACATCCTGGAAACGCTGGTGGGTGCTGATCTGGCACTTGTCGCCTCCTGGTCACCAGCAGCGGCCCAGGGCCGGGTGGGGGTGGGGGCCCACAATGGCACACCCCTGGGCACACCAGGAGAGCCGGGCTGCAGGCTGAGCTGGGTCTGGCCCCAGGAAGAGGGGTGTGGTTGGCTGTAATGCTGAGGGAGGAAAACAGTGGGTTCCCACCAGATAAAAGTTTTCCTAACACTCCATCGTTTAATGTACTTTGGGGTACTTTGTACTTTGGGGTTCTGATTTTTGGGACATCGACAGTGTCCTCTGAGTGTGCTGGGAAGGGGGTGGGTTGGGTTGGAGGAATGAGGGCAGTACCCAGCGTCCAGGGGGGTTTTTGTGCCCTGGTGGCCAGGGAGGGGTAAGCCCAGAACTGCCTCACGGTAGCCAAGGCCGAGAGCACCAGCCCCAAAGGTGGGCCAGGGCAGACCCCTTCCCCCCCCCGCCTGGGGGCTGTGCTGCCTCAGGCAGCGGCTACATGGGGACTGGCTGCACCTTTACCCACCAGGAGCCCAGCAGCCTGAGGGCCCTCACCCCATCTTCCACTTGGGAGGCTGGGGTGCCGCTTGAGGACCTCTGTCCTGGCAGGGGAGTGGTGCTCCCGCCCCCCACCTGTTCCCTGTCGCCTGCAGCTCTTGGGCACCATTTTCCGTCTGTGGAAAACTGGCCTGTCGGCTGTGGCTGAGCCTGTGACCCCAGGGGAAGGGCCAAGGGCCCCACAGCCAGGCCCACTGTGCACCAGGCAGAGCCCCCGACTGGCCCAGTGGAGCTGGGGGGCCTTGGGCATCCCTGTGTGGACAATGCCCTGGACACATGGAGGGAGGCGATGTGTCCTGGACCACAAACTTCATGGAACAGGTCGGGAGCTACAGGCCAGCCAGAGGGCCTGCGGAGTCGGGGTTCCTTCTCAGGGAGAGGTTTGAGCACTGGGACACAGACACGTAGGCCAGGCCCCTCTAACCCCTACATGTGGGTATGGCCTGGGCACCAAGAGCAGGGAATGCGGGAAGGGTCCTCTGCTGGCAGGGTTCAGGCTTGGCCCCCTAAGGAGGTGCCTTGTATGAAGCAAGGATAACCCCCCACAGTCCCTCCCAAGTGGGGCCGGGACTCTAATCCGCTCCTGCTGTGCCCAGGATGCCCCAGGGCAGGGCAGCCATCAGCCACAGCCCCCTAAAGAGAAGCACCATGGGAACTCTCTCCCAAAAGCCCGACTTCGGGCCATCGGGGCCTAGGGCCGGGCCCCAGGGCTGTCGTAGAGCAGGGTGTCCATCTGCGCACGCTGCAGCCACAAGCGCCGCTGGGTCTCGCCGAGCAACACACGCAGTGAGTGACTGGGGCGGCAGGCGGGCAGGGCTGAGCAGTGGGCCGCGTGCAGCTGGCGGCAGGTGTCGCAGCACAGGGTGGGCAGTGCGCCCGGGAGCAGGCAGCCGTGTGCCTGGTAGCCTGGGGGCTCGGGGGCAGGCCCATAGGCAGAGGCAGGTGCCTCTTCTGCCCGCATGCGCCGGGGGCTGGACCCCCCAGGGCTCCTGGGGGCTTCGGGAATGGCCAGGTCTCCAGGCCGACTCAGGTCACGGCGCAGAGAGAGGAAGGAGAAGGCTGAGGGCTCAGGCTCCAGCTCCTCCTCTGAGGCCCCGTAGGGTGGGCTGCTGGCCCGAGACAGCTCCTCAGCTGGGGGCTCCCAGGCCCGGCCCCCAGAGCCCCACAATTTGGCACTCTGCTCCCAGAGTGGGGGTCTGTAGGCCAGCTCCACCGGGGGCGAGTCTGGGCCTGGGGACGGCTCCTCGTACAGACTGGCCTCCTCGGAGCCCTCGTCTTCCTGCAGGTCCCGGTACAAGTCCAGTGGGGCCCTGTAAGCAGCAGGGGAGTCCCGGGGGGGCAGCGGCGGCGGCTCCTCATCCTGGGCCAGCCGCTCCTGCAGCCAGGCCACGCAGGAGGCCACGTCCCCGCTGGCCCGCCTTGCCTGCAGCAGCTCCTCAGCCGGCAGCACACTGGTGCCCAGCTGGGCCAGCACCTCTCCCAGGATCTCACACTCGAGCCGGAGGGCGAAGCAGCCCAGGGCCACCTGGACCAGCTGGCAGGCCGGGGGAGGGGCGGTCACCATGAGGCGGTGGTTGTCCCTGCGAACGTAGCCCATCTTCTGGAAGCTCTTGAGGAGGAGGTCCTCCGAGAGTACACCCTTGAGCACGTGCACGTAGCCCCCTGAGAAGGTCTGCAAGGGAGGGACCTGGTCAGCCACAGCCCTGGACCCTGGGGTGCAGCCAACCCAGGACCCTGTGCCCTGGCCTTG
This sequence comes from Avahi laniger, assembly GCA_963575035.1. Lineage (NCBI taxonomy): Eukaryota > Metazoa > Chordata > Mammalia > Primates > Indriidae > Avahi > Avahi laniger. The sequence continues at coordinate 4,527 of CAUYSK010002427.1, read as the reverse complement.
GGTCCACCCCTAGAGACTGATCTCATCAGTCTGGGGCAGGCCTGGGCATCAGAATTTTTGAATTGTAATTAAAAATAGTATTTACCTGACTCATAAATTGGAACACAAAGAGCCCTTACAATGAGAAATTCTACTGTCTCATCTGAGATGCACTTGCCCAGGTGTTTGGTTATACAAACACAAATAGAGATATATATAACTTGCCCCCCTTAGCAGGGAACCTCTTAAGCGCACTATTCTGAACTTTGGTTTCTTCCATTTCAGCCTCGAGATCTTTCCCTGTGGGGACAGGGGCTTTGCCAGTGGGTTTTCCACCAAGCGTTTGGAGCGTGCAGCTGAGAGCCCTGGAGTGACCGACCCAAAGTCCCTTCTAGCTGCAGAGTGAGGTGATGAACGAAAGGAAGGACTAGGACAACGATGTTTGTCTCTCCCCGCTTAAAAATTCCTTAACTCCAAGACCTCGCACTCAGGACATCTCCCACTGTTGGGCCCCGAGTGTGTGCGCACGGTGCTCAGGACTCCGCACTCATTCCTCTGGCCCTACAAACTGGACTATCGTGTGCTCCTTTCTCAGAGCAGGAAACGGGTCGCGAGAGATCAGGTAACTTGTCCAAAGCCACACAGCCAAGAGGCAGAACCAGCGCTAAGCAGGTCTGCCCACCTGCGAAGCCCCGCGTTATTCTCCCGGCTCCCAGCCTGCGAGCGTCCCAAGGGCAGACCTGTCCGTCCTGCTTTCGCCCCATGCTGTTGGCTGTCCTTCTCCTCTCCCGTCTGAACGGAGGGATCCGAGTCCCGGAACCTCGGGCCAGCAGGTGTCCCCGTGGAGCAGCTCCCGCGCCCCTCCAGAGAGGCTGCCGCTACCATGGCAACCGGCGGAGGCGAACCTCGCCCACGTGTGCAGTGACGTCATCGCCTTCCTACTCTTCGGAATTAGCTCAGCGCTCCGGCGGCCCTACCCCCTCCCGCGGGCCAGCAGCTCACCTAAAGGGGCCAGGCCAGCCCTGGACACAGCCTCCGAGCCCGGCCCGAGGAGTGAACTAGGTCTGTGCCCAGCCCCTGCCGACTTCGCAGGGCACACACCCATCCGCGTGCTCCTCCCAACCTCAGCGTCCTCTGCAAATGGGATCAGCCCACATCCTGGAGGAATTAGGATGACCATGGGACCTCAAGTCCCTCCTGTGCGCTTGTCTTAGGATTTCCATGGCAACTAGGGCCGCGGGGGCACTCCGGGGACTACAGTGACGTGGGCTTTAAAGGGCGGGGTTTCCCCGGGCAGGCAGCATCCAAACCCCTCCTCCCACCGCAGGTTCTTAGCCCTGGGAGTGCCCCAAGGCCCTCGGTTGGGAGCTGACCCAACACGTGTCATTCCTTGAGTGCTCTGAGCACCCTGGAGGCCACCCAAAACCTCTCTCTCCCGACGGGAGCCAGCCCCTGGCAGTCTGGTAGGAAAAGCGACCAAGGCCCTGTCGCCCGCGGGCGCGCTCCCAGTCGGTCTAGCGCCCTACCTTGATGGTGGTGAACTCCTTCCTCCAGGGCAGCAGGTACAGGTGCACGGCGGCCAGTTCCAGCAGCTCGAAGGCGCGGGCCAGGCCGCGCAGCGCGGGCGCCAGGTCGGCGCGGCCCCACAGGCCGTCGGTGAGCAGCGCCAGCGCGTCGTCCTGCAGCGCCCCGTGCAGGTCGAAGTCCTCCACCAGGATCTGCCAGAGCACGGCGCGCAGCGAGGGGTCCCCGCACACGCCCGCGCGGCCCCGCCGCAGCTCGCGCTCCAGACACAGGCGGTAGTCCTCCGACAGCGAGCTGCTGCCCATCCTGCGGCGGGGCGGAGGGTCAGGAACCGCAGGTCCCTCCCGCGGCTGTGCGACCCCAGTCTCTACAGCACCCCCACCTCGTATCCGCAGGGCCCCTCCAGCCTGGAGCTCCAGTCCGCTCCAGCGGAGTGGCTTCCCGCACGTGTGGCCCGTCCCTCCAGCCTGCAGTGCTGTGCGCACGGGGCCGACGCCGCCCCTTCCCTGACCCCCGTCCTGACCACTGGCCCCTTCCCCAGGCGCCGCACCTGCTACCTGTCGTCGCCGGCGGTCCGGACGCCGCCGCCGCCGCCGCCGATCAGTGCTGCCCTCTCCCCGGCCGCGCGCTTCCGCTGGGCGTGGGCTCCGCGCGCGGGCCGTGCGGTGACGCGGGGGGCGGGCCTGCCGGGTGCCACCCCTCGGCTACCGGCAGGGTGGGCGGGGCCTGGGGAAGGCGGGGGACTGCGGCCTCGCCCGCCGAGCGCCCGCACCTCCGCGGTCGCCTGTCCCGGCGCTCCCCGGCTCCCCGGGGCTGGGTCGTCCAAGGCCGAATCCGGGCGACAGCTGCGGGCGCTCGGAGCCTGCGTGTCCCTGGATGCCCCTCGCGGGAGCCGGAGCCCGCTAGCTCTTCCCGTCGGGGCGGGCTTCCCGGAGCCGACCCTCGGGAGCGGCCACCCCGGGGAGCTTGCCCGGCTTGGCCGCGCCTACCTGGGGCGCCGGCAGAGCCGCCCGCATTGGCTGTCAGGGATTGGCTGAGAGCGCGGGGCGGGGCCATCCTGGCGGGGAGGGACGCCCTATTTCCTGGCGGGGATTGGCTAAGGGCGCGGGGCGTGGCCCCATTCCGGACGGGGATTGGCTGGGGGTGCGGGGCTGGGCCATCGGGCGTTGCCTTGCCGTGGCTGGCTCAGCGGCCTCGCGGGCCCGGCGAGCCGGGGTCTGCATCCGCCCGGCTGCGTGGTCTCCGGCAGCTCTGGGCCCTCGGGCCTGGGAGCTTCGTCGGGGGCTCTTGGAGGCAGCGCGACGGCCGGGCCGGCTCGCCGGGACGTGATGCCGTTTGCCGGGCGCCGTCGGCCTCCGGCTAAGCCGCCCCGCGGCGGGCGGAGGATCCGGCGTAGAGCGAGGCCCACCTGCCCCACCCGCTCCACCTGCCCGCTCGACCGAGCCGACCTTGCCACGCGGCCTGCCGGGCGCGGGCCCGAGAATCTCAGCACGTTCGCCCGGCACTTGCGGCGCGACTGGACTAGCGCTGCCCGGGCCGTTCTGCGGCCACCGCTGGACCCTGGTCCTCTCGCTGTGGACGGGACCCAGTCTCGCTGCCGCGCCGACCGTGAGGGGCCGCCGACTTCGTGCGCCTGCACCTCCCTTCGCCGCCTCGAGCGCAGGGTGGGTCACCCGCCCCCAGGTCGCCACTGAGCTCTTGCGGCTCCGATGCTCTGTCCCGCTGGGCCCAGAGCCCTGAACGGACTGGGTTTCGTGCCTGCGCGACTCCTGGGATGGGCCTGACCCGGTGTGGCCCTGCCTTGCCGATGAGGAAGCTGGCAGCCACCTGGAGAGCCCTGTCCTGGGCTGCGAGGTCCTCCTGGAACCTGGGAATGTGGCTTTATTCGGAAATAGGGTTTATTAGAGATGCAATCAAGTCAAGATGAGATTGTTCTGGATTAGGACGTACCCTAAATCCAGTATGATGGGTATCCTTGTAAGAAGTGAGAGATTTAGACACAGATGCACGGGGAGGCTGGAGTGATGCAGCTTCAAGTCAAGGACCACCAAGGATTCCCGCAGCCACTTTCTCCCGCGGGAGAAGGCGGGAAAGGCTTCCCAAAGCCTTCAGAGGGACGCAGCCCTGCCCACATCCTGGTTTCGGGTCTCTGGTCGGCAGAACCATGAGAGTAAATTTCAGTTCTAAGCCACTCATTCTTTGGCATTTGTCATGGCAGCCCGAGGACACTCATCCAAACCTCATGTTTCTGCTCTGACAGCTCTGAGGTCCCAGCTGACAGCAGTATCAACTGCGGATAGTGGACAAGACCCAGCCCGGCTCTGGGGTCACTGGGTTACCCCAACCTGCAAGCTGCCTTGGGTTACACTGGGGGGAGGCACAGAGACAAGCTGTCCCCTCTGACCCCTGCCCAAATGGAAGATTCATAAGCGAAATAAATGACTGTTGTGTATTTCAGCCCGCGAGTTGGGGTGGCTTGTCACACAGCGGTAGCTACCTGGGACATGTGGGTTCACATTTCCTTCTTTGCTCCACAGGGATGGATGCTGCAGCGCCTCAACTCCGTCCGTGCACATGTCCTCCTGTGGACCCCGGCTAAGAGCAGGAACAGACTCACTAGTCAGAGGGCCCACCTGTACTTACCTGGCCCAGGACTGCCACCTGGTTCTCTCAAGTTCCCTGCCCTGTCCGCCCCACAGCTATGCATGTGTGTTCCTCTCTCCCCAACTCCGCCATACACAGCATTTTCCAGCTTGCTAATTTTTACCAGTCTAATGGCTGTAAAGTTTTATCTTCTTTAATTTACATTTGATTTTTGCTATAATTTGAACACACTTATACAAAATTTCGTTTTTGATTTCCTCCTCTACAGGTAACCATTTTTAATCTTTGCTGTTTTTCTAACTGGAGCTCCTGCTTTTTCCTTGTTGACTTGCAGGATTTCCGGTGGGAAGGTTCTACTATTCATCCTTGTTTCATGGAAGAGCTGCAGGCTCAGAGAGGCTAAAGGAGTAGCCTAAAGTC
>CAUYSK010002424.1:0-10385 GCA_963575035.1 Avahi laniger | reverse complement strand
GATTCCAAATTCAAAGATCAAAGCCCAACGGACATATCAAGACAGAAGTATGGAGAAAAAACAGAGCTGCCAAGAGAAATCATTTTTTTAATCATTCTGTTTCTCTTCTATTAAAAAACTTCATTATCATTATTATGAAGTTCTTATTGTAAAGCAACATGCAAAATTTAGAATTACAGCTAAGTAAAAAAGGGATTTAAAATCACTCATGATGGGGCCGGGCGCGGTGGCTCACGCCTGTAATCCTAGCTCTCTGGGAGGCCGAGTTGGGCGGATTGTTTGAGCTCAGGAGTTCGAAACCAGCCTGAGCAAGAGCGAGACCCCGTCTCTACTAAAAATAGAAAGAAATTAATTGGACAACTAAAAATATATAGAAAAAATTAGCCATGCATGGTGGTACATGCCTGTAGTTCCAGCTACTCGGGAGTCTGGGGCAGAAGGATCGCTTAAGCCCAGGAGTTTGAGGTTGCTGTGAGCTAGGATGATGCCACGGCACTCTAGCCTGGGCAACAGAGTGAGACCCTGTCTCAAAAAAAAAAAAAAATTTACAAGTCATGTATGTAATTTTAAATTTTCTAGTAGTCACATTAAAACAACTAAAAAGAAACAGGTAAAATGAAGTTGAATAATATATTTTATTTATTCCAATTAGAAAAAGTAATATTTCAATATATAATGCTTACAAAATTATTAATGAGATATTTTACATTCTTTCGGTACTAAGTCTTCGAAACAGAGTGTGTATTTTCCATGGTAGAGCACGTTTCGGATCAGACCAGCCACGCTCCGTGCGCCCCCTGGTCTGCGGTGCCGTCGTCATCACGTACCGTCTGTTTCTGGATTCTCTGTTCTGTTCCACTCGTCTGTCTGTTTTGTCTTGTGTCGATACCACCTGTCTTATGTCTACAGCTTTATCATAAGTCTTGACACAGTATTATCAGTGCTCCAGCTTTGTTTTTCTTCATGGTTGCCTTGACTACTTTTTGTACTTTGCCATTTTCCGTATAAAATTTAGAATCACCTTGTCAGATTTTGTGAAAAAAAAATCCTGTCAAGAGTTTGATTGACAATTAAATCTATAGATCAATTGGGGAGAGTTGAAATTTTATAATTCTTGGCTACTAGTACAGAAGGCGTCCATCCACCGTCCCCCTCCGGCCCCTCCGGCCCAACTGCCCCCTTTCACAGCTCCATTCCGGATCGCGCCCTTCGAACCACGCCCTTGCACTTGCCGGCCAAACTCCAACCCAGGGTGACTCCAATTTCCCACTGAGTCTGTAACTGCACCTGAACTCGCTGCTGAAAATTCGTGATCATGCTGAGTCGTCTCACTTTTCATTCATAACCAAACATCCCAAAGTCCTTATGGACTGTTCCTTCTGCAAGGAATGTTCTCACAGCAGACGTCCATCCGTTACTGCATTTAGGTCCCTGCTCAGATCACCTCTTTAGAAAGGCCCTTTCTGAGCATCTTGTAGAGTTCCTCTCCCCAGCACTGCAAATCCTCTGCCTGCCTCTGTCCCTCACGGCGTGTGTCGTCTCTAATACGGCGTTTATTCCGCCCTTGCTCTCTGGGCTGCTCCGTGCTCACTGGCGTGGAACGTCAGCAGAAACGTTTCTGTATCCCGACGGCAGCCTTGTCCCTCAGGAGGCACTCAGCAAATACGTAATGAATGACAGTGGGCTCTGGGATGGATGCCATCTAAGTATTTTAAAAAATTGATACATTACCTGACGTGTTTGCTAGTACTGAGAGGAGTCTGGAGCTCTGGTGGAGAATTTGGGTATGTGTGAGTCATAGACACATAGAAAACCAAGCAAATTAAAAAATAAAGCAACTGTTAATTTTAGGAAAACAGAAAGTTATTTCCAGAAAGGACATGAAGTTATGGAACCCTGTATGGGTCAGCTATGAATGTTTACTTAGTCATAATAATGTAGGCACTGCATAAGGATTTAACCAAGAATAGTGACCTATGTATATTGGCTCAATGGTAAGTAGAGAGAGAAGAGGAGGGAAAGATGTTTGCGTGTACTGGTGGGGTAGATGGGTGGGGTCTGTGTGTGTGACAGCTAATCCGTGGTGGCAAGTCAAATGGTAATATCCAAGCTGGGCATCGTGGCACATGCCTGAAGTCCCAGCTATTCAAGAAGCTGAGACACGAGGATCACTGGAGCCCAGGAGCTCCAGTCTAGCCTGGCAAACATAGCAAGATGCCATCTCAAAAAAAAAAAAATAATAATAATAATGTATGAAACTGAAAAATCAAGAAATTGTTGCTTATCTGCATTATTAGAAACTGAGGCAAATACCAGGAAGAAAACTTAAAGAAGCTGAAAGTGGTTGTAGCTCAGCAGTCGGAGGAAACGGCGGTGGGAGAGGTGGGCCGGGACTGCTGTTCTCCATCAGAAGCCGGTTTCGTACCATTCGCTGTCAAAAGTAACTAGTAAATTGTATTACTGTAGTAAAAGATGAAAAATTCAAAGCATGAAAAAAATTAACTTCTGTGCTGCTAAAAAATGAGACCCTTTTGAAAAATAAGATATAATAAGATGCTAGGATAAAAATGATACAGTAAGTTGTTTCTTCAAAGAAGAGATACAAATGGCCAATAAGCTCACGAAAAGATGCTGACCATCACTAATGGTTGGGGAACTGCAAATCAAAACCACAGTGAGATACTGTCTTCCATTAGGAAGGCTACAATCAAAAAAACCAGTACCAGTGAGGACACGGGTAAACTGGAGGGATTGTTCCTGTTGGTGGGAATGCAGAATGGTACAGTCGCTGTGGAAAACTGTATGGTGGTTCCTCAAAAAATCAAACAGAATTACCATATGATCCAGCAATTCCACCTCTGGGTATATACACAGAGGAATTAAGAGCAGGATCTCCAGATAGTTGCACACCCATGTTTATAGCAGCATTATTCACAATACCCAAAGGTGGGAGCAACCCAAGTACCCACCAACAGGTAAAAGGGTAAACGAAACGTGGCACACACACACGGTGGGATATCATTCAGCCTTGAAAAGGAAGCAAATGCTGACACGCACTACAACATGGATGAGCCTTGAAGACGTGCTAAATGAAACAACCAATTACAAAAGGACAAACACTGTATGATTCTCCTTATATGAGATACCTGGTGTAGTCAAATCCATAGAGACAGGGATATTTGTACACCCATGTTCATAGCAGCGTTATTCACAAAAATTGAAACCTGGAAGCAACCCAAGTGTTCATCGTTTCATACTGCCAATTGAAATTAAAAAGAATATCCATCAGTAGATTTGGAGTGTTTTTGGCCGTGAATGTTAATGCTTTCAAAGTGAGATTGTTCCGTTAGTACTAATGGGTATAAAGTGTCCATTGTCAGATGACTGAATAAACCAAATGTGGCATATACGTACCATGGAATATTATTCAACCTTAAAAAGGAAGGACGTTTTGACACATGCTACAATGTGAATGAACCTTTGGGATATCATGCTAAGTGAAATAAACCAGTCATAAAAGGGCAAATACTATATGATTCCACTTATATGAGGTATCTAAAGAAGTTGAATTCATAGAGACTGAAGGAGAAGTGTGGTTGCCAGGGGCTTGGGGGAGGGGAGAATGGGGAGTTATTATTTAATGGGTATATAGTTTCAGCTTGCAAGATGAAGAGCTCTGGAGATGGATCATGGTGATGGTAGCACAACGATGTGAATGTGTTTAATACCAGTGAACCATACACTTAAAAATGGTTAAGATAATAAATTATATATATGTATTTTACTATAATACAATAAAAAATTGGAAAAAATACAGTAGCATACACAGTTCCTCTAGGGCTAAAGTTCTTTAAAAAAAAAAATAGGGGAAATTGTCTCTTTAATCCTGGTCTAAGAAGTCAAGGCTTCTGAGCCAAGGAAAGAGAAACTAATAGTACTAATTCAGGAAAAATAGTACTGAGTATGGGTTTTCCTTTTTCTAAAAGATATAGCATTCCAAATTTGGGAGTAAAATGTGTTGTATAATAAAATGGGGAAATTTAGCAATACTTTGGAAATTTGTTTAATACTACCAATTGAAATTAAAAGGAATATCCAATGGTAAATTCAGAGTTTTTTTGTTTGTGAATGTTAATTCTTTAAAAGTGAGATTATTTTGTTAGTGTTCAATGTGTTTAGAGGTTCAGTTTTGCAAGATGAAAAAGTTCTAGAGATCAGTTGCACAACAATGTAAATATACTTAACACTACTGAATTGTACTCTTAAAAATGGTTAAGATAGCCTGTAATCCCAGCTACTCAGGAGGCTGAGGTGGAAGGATCACTTGAGGCCAGAAGTTCGAGACCAGCCTGGGCAACATAGTGAGACCCCCTCTCTAAAAAAAAATGGAAAAAATTAGCTGGGTGTAAATCAGCTACTCTGGAGGTTGGGACAGGATTACTGGAGCCCAGGTGTCTGGCTGTGGTGAACTATGATTGTGCCACTGTACTCCAGCCTGGACAATAGAATGAGACGCCATCTATAAAAATTAAAAAAACCAAAATGGTTAAAATGATAAATTCAACATTATTAGTGTTTTTTACCACAATAAAAAAAAATCATTTTGCAATTGCAACAGAATGAAAAATTTGGAACATATGAACATTATAAATAAACAAGGACCTAATATGAAGTTGTGTTTAGAAAAAAAATTTTTTTTTTTTTTTTGAGACAGAGTCTCATTCTATTTCCTGGGCTAGAGTGCCGTGGCGTCAGCCTAGCTCACAGCAACCTCAAACTCCTGGGCTCAGGTGATCCTCCTGCCTCAGCCTCCCGAGTAGCTGGGACTACAGGCATGCGCCACCATGCCCGGCTAATTTTTTCTATATATTTTTAGTTCTCTGATTAATTTCTTTGTATTTTTAGTAGAGACGGGGTCTCGCTCTTGCTCAGGCTGGTCTCAAACTCCTGAGCTCAAACAATCTGCCCGCCTCGGCCTCCCAGAGTGCTAGGATTACAGGCGTGAGCCACCGCGCCTGGCCTAGAAAAAATTTTAATGAAATAAAATAAAAATTGGTTGTAATTGAATTGTGCTTTTATTAAATCAGTCCCTGTAAAACTCACATGGCATTGTAAATTTACATAAAAAATTTATAGACCTAAAGAAATTTTCTACTTAATCTTTCTGGGCAAGATTTTTAATGTGTAGTATTTCTCTAATTATTGTTGGCAGTAATATTAATATATTAAATATATTTTAATATTTAATTTTATATTTTTTAATCTTATGCTTTGGGGATTTTGGAAAAAAGTAATTCTGAGTTTAAAAATTTCTCTATCTAAAGACTTATGAATAATTGGAATTCAACAGAATATTGCCTGTGATAAAAAATAAGTAATTTCATAGATAAATGTGTATATTAAACTTTTAAAAAATGGGTCTGTATCTAGCTATAAAACCTAAAAAGCAAAAGGAGAAGTTTGTCTATCTCTCAGATGTGTGTATTTTTCTATATTTCGATCTTTTTTATTTACGTAAAACTCTAGCACAAACAGATATTCTCCCTTATGTGTCCCTAAGGGTATATTAAGACTCTTTTTCTTTTTAAAATAACCTGCATTGTGTTAAATGATACCAACAATGAAAATTATCTAGACCTAGATACTGCAAATCAGTTCTAAGATATTTGAGGCTAAAAGAAAAGGAAAAGGAATTTATGGCTATGGTACAATCCCCACGAACTCTAATTCTGTATTTTTGCGTAATTGTAAAATACACTGATTCTTTCTCAAGCTGAAAATGTTATTAGTTACTAGTAAAATAATGAATGGGTTATTGGTTTGATCTTATAATTTTGCCATGTAAAAATTTAATTATGTTTTTAAATTAAGGTTTGTAAAGCTCTAAATAATATATTAATTTAATATTGTTTGCTATAACAATCTGTCATACATATGTATGAGTATGTATAGCTCTATGTGTGTTTTATATACACGGAGTAAATAAATACTTTGCGTTTATCTTTTCCAATTTTATGAACTATACATTTTTCAATTTCTGTCATAAACCACATTCATTTCCAAAGTTTAATATCTCATGTTCTGTATGTGTAGTAGTATACATGTAGGTGGATCAGGACTAAAAAGAAAAAACACACAAGCCCTAATGGTTCAGTAGGTGGAGAAAGATAAATGTAAAGGTTACTCTTAGTAACAGTAAAAGTCAAATGGAGATTGTCTAACAAGAATTTTATGTTTCAATTTGCACGTGTGGCCAGCATTGAACCAGAGAGAGACTGATTCAAACCCTTGAACGTGACTCGTGTACGTGACTCTCGCACAAGATGGCCCATGTTTTTGGCCTGTGTTTTCTACTCGTCTCATAAAGGAGATGGGTAAAGGAGATTTCTTTTCCTATCAGCGACTAAACATATCTGTTGGGTAAGGACTAGTAGCTAAAAGCCATTACCAAGTATAAACCGTAAGTTATCGGAACACTATCACCGTCAAATTGAAAATAAACGCAAATGATTGGATCGAGCTATGCAAGCGTTTATATAACCTCAGCAGAATCAGGAATTATTAAAATACCTATCACCAAGTAGAGATATTCACTGCCACCCCAGGACAGCTATAATATTATATTAAATTTCATTATGCATTCACTAGTTATATTATCAGTGCTGATATTATATTTCATTTCAGGACAAGACAAACAAGTAACCATAGTTTTAATCAAGACTATTTGGTTGAAGCTCATCACTTTATAGAAGCAATAGGGTGACAAAATGAGACACTGTCAACAAAAGACTTTTGAAAGATCCCATCCATCAGTCACGATGCACCTGTTCTGTGATGGCGTCAGGGCCGCAAACTTCACTGGCCGCATTACAAAGGGAATCTGCATCAGCGGGACCTTTGGGATACGAAGCAAGATTTTGGTAAATAAACTGAACAAATTTTGCACAGAAACTTAACTTGGGAGGTGAGATGCTTTGTCACTCACAGTCAACAAAAAGATGAGACTCTCCTCCTACAGCGTCAGCATGAACTCCTTAGATATTCCCTGCAGATATTTATACATTGATCTGCGGAGCTCTCGCATGTGTGTTTGAACACACTGAGCGGTTTTTGTGTGAATCTGTTGATAATACTTGAATATGACTATATTCGCAATACTCTTAAACCACTCTGCGACAGCCCCATCGGAGAGACACAGCATTACTTAAAACAATACTGCAAATATATTCACTATCCATGTATTTTCTTACACTAAAAAAGGGTAAGGATTTAGAAGCCACAAATAATAAATAAAATGATTTCCTGTAGGACAGGAAGGAGACGAGGGTAAGGGACAGGGTAGAAGCTATACTTCTCGGAATAGAGTTTCTTTTGTAGATTTAACTCCAGAATTATGTGAATGAGTAACACGAGAGTAAAACAAACTTAAATCAACATATATTGGCAATTTGCGTCTTCCCTTCTTTTTTCTTGATCAGTCTATCTAGAGGGTTATCAATTTTATTGATCTTTTCAGAGAACCAGCTTTTGGCATCATCGACTTTTCTCTAATGTTTGTCTGTTTTCTATTTATTGATTTCCTTTCTTATTTCCTTCCCTCTACTTACTTTGAGTTTAATTTGCTCTTCTTTTTCTAATTACTTAAGGCAGAAAGTTGATTTTAGAAATTTCTTCTTTTCTAATGCAAATATTTGCATGTCTGTAAATTTCCCTGTAATAATAGTGTCTATGTATGTGAGCGTGTACATGTGTGTGTATGAAGGTTTGGGTTTTGGTTTTTAAGTTACAAATTAAATTTCTTTAATAGATTCAGGGATATTCAGATTGCCTATTTCTTCTCATTCTAGTTTTGGTAAACTGTGTTTTTAAACGACTTTTCAAAGAACGCCCTGGGTGTATAATGAGGTCCGTCCGCCCAGGACGGCTGGAGCGCCAACATCTCTGAGCCCCATGTGAGCCGTAGCTGTTCAGCTCACAGCTCTCTGAGGTTGTTCCCAGCCTGCCTCGCACATCTGGACAGTACATATGTACATACCTCCTCCTAGGCCCTCTCAGTAGACAGAGCTAGGGAATATCAGCCTTCATCTATATGTTAATACATACTCATTTTTGTATCTGGCTGTACTGAAAGCCACGAGTTCACGACACCTCCAATTCCAATCCAACCCCACTGTGTACAGTTTAGCTTTTTCCTTTTCCATATTTGTAACTCCCTTCTCTGAGAGTGAGAAATTCCACTCTCATTGTCTTTGATAACATTAAATGATTTGGGCCGGGCGCGGTGGCTCACGCCTGTAATCCTAGCACTCTGGGAGGCCGAGGCAGCTGGATCACTCAAGGTCAGGAGTTCGAGACCAGCCTGAGCAAAAGCGAGATCCCATCTCTATTGGAAAAAAAATACAAAGATATGATCTGGACAACTAAAAAAAATATATATATGTGTGTGTATATATATATATATATATATATATATATAAATTAACCGGGCATGGTGGTGCATGCGTGTAGTCCCAACCACTCGGGAGACTGAGGCAGAAGGACCCTGTGAGCCCAGCAGTGAGCTGTGAGCTAGGCTGACGCCACGGCACTCTAGCACAGGCAACAGAGCAAGACTCTGTCTCAAAAAAAAAAATTAAATGATTTGATTAATAGTATTGCATGTAACCAAGGTGCCGCCACCTCTCGCCAGTGTGGATTCCTTCCTCACCCTTCTTGGGCTCTGTCTCCTCCCAACACGAAACCCTTCTCACCCCTCACCTCATGCCAGGTTGTACCTCCTCTCAGCGGTCCCCTCACCCTGTTCAGACGCCCTCCGTGGGGACATCATCCTCACCCAGCTCATGGTCTCACTTCCCGCCCATGCTGCCTCCCTCCCATGTACACGCTTCTCACCCACCTGGCTCCGATTCCCAGGCCAAGCGGCCTCTCCGTGAGCACTCCGCTCTAACCATCCAAGCAATTTTTCTGGAAAGGGAAGGCTCTTCTATAATCTTTGATATTATCAGATGTAAGGTGTTTATTGTATTTTCCAGTTTATTATTTCCAATTAGTAGTGATTTTTCTGTCTTGACCTTGTATCCAGTGACATTGCCAAACTCATGTTATTAGTTCAAGGATCTTTTCTTGTCTTTCTATTTCATTTTATCAGTGGTTGCTGATGATATATAGAACACTATTCATTTTTTAATACAGGCTGAACATCCCTAATCTGAAAATCCCAAATCCAAAATGCTCCAAAATTTTGAGCACCGACACGATGTCTCAAGTAGAAAATTCCACACCTGACCACAAGTGAGGAGTCACAGTCAAAATGTAGTTGCAGCCAAGCACAGCGTCTTACAGCTCATGCTAGTAAATCCCAGCACTTTTGGAGGCCAAGGCCAACTTCCCTTGAGCCTGGAAGTTCTACAATAGCCTGAGTACCATAGCAAGACCCCATCTCTACAAAAAATGAGAAAAATTAGCCAGATGTGTTGGCACATGCCTGTAGTCCCAGCTACTCAGGAGGCTGAGGTGGCAGGATTGCTTGAGTCCAGGAGTTCCTGGCTGCAGTGAGCTATGATTGCACCACTGCACTCCAGCCTGGGCGACAGAGCGGGACCTCACCTCTGAAAAAACAAACACTCCACAAAATAAAAACCACAGGTGCACAATATATATTCAGCATCCCCCAGGGGAAGAGACCCTCCCAGCCCCCTTCAGCTGTGATATATCTTCTTCTCACATGCCCAGACCCCCCCACACAAGCACACCCACAAAGGCATAAAATGACATGTGTGCAGGCCAGACACGTCAACGGCAGGTTCCCACGATGCCCCGCATGGGGCCAGGACCCGTGTGCATTACTCACTGTGATTTCTGGCTTCCTCTTTGTTCTACGGTGTGAAGATATTGTTGAAAATGTCCAAAAAGCCAGGAAATACACCTATTGGTAACAGTAATAAGAAAAAGAGGATGCATTTATGTTTATCTATAGCATAGAAAGCACTGTAAACATCCTCATATATGGAATGGTCACCGTACATGACCTGAAGAAGCAGAAGGATAAACTGTCGAAGTTCTATGCTGAAAGTGATGAACAGGAGTTAATGAAAAATAAGAAAAACTACATAAAGCTAAAAATGAAGATCTCGATCATGTATTGAAAGAGTGGATCCTTTAGGTTTGCAATGAACACACGTCACTTAATGATATGCTTGTCATGAAACAAGCAAAAGTCTATCAGAAGGAACTGAAAATTGAAGGGAACTATGAATATTCAACAGAGTGATTCCAGAAATTTAAGAAACGACATGGCATGTAATCTTTAAGGATTTGTGGTGATAAAGCATCTGTTGATCATGAGGCAGCAGAGAAATTCATTGACAACTCTGATGAGTTTACCA
>CAUYSK010002423.1:0-17634 GCA_963575035.1 Avahi laniger | reverse complement strand
TATTGCTTTGTGGATAGTGTCCTTTAGGCTGTCACATGGAACATGGTTGGTTGGCATTATACACAATATCCACTCCAACGTGCCCACTTCTCTTGGCTTGTTCTTTTTCTTCTTTTCTTTTCTTTTTTTTTTTTTGAGATAGAGTCTCACTCTGTTGCCTGGGCTGGAGTGCAGTGGCATCATCATAGCTCACTGCAACCTCTGATTCCTGGACTCAAGTGATCCTCTTGTCTCAGCCTCCTAGGTAGCTGGGAATACAGGCACACACCACCATGCCTGGCTAATTTTCTGTTTTTTTGTAGAGATGGGGTCTCACTCTTGCTCAGGCTGGTCTCGAACTTCTGACCTCAAGTGATCCTTCCACCTCAGTCTCCCAGAGTACTGGGATTAGAGGCGTGAGCCACCATGCCCAGCCCTCTCGGTCTTTTCATTCCTCCCTCCACCATTTTCCATGATATTTCTAGCATTTCTACTTCACTTACAGTGGACCATTGCTTTTTCCAAACTTCAAGAGGCAACCAAGCAGCTTAATCGCACCATCTCCTGGGATCTTTAATAGTTGTTAAATCTTGTATCACAGGATATTGGTCCTGCATCGATACACTCTGTTATCCAACTTTATACAGTGGGCCTTGATCCAGCGCCCTCAAGATACAGCGCCAGATGTGCTTTCCTGGCTCCTGCTGGAATATGTGGTCTGCGTCCCGAAGCTCCTTTGATGTGTAGTTCCTTTCTTTCTCAGCAGACCCGGCACTTTCCCTGCTGGATTATGTTGTGACTGGACCCTAGTTTTTGGTTTTATAGTGAGGACAGGAAATGGCAGTAGATCCTATGGAGGGCATGGGTCGTCATGCACGGGAGATCTCTTGTATCATCTTCAAGAAAGGGGGGAGTGCTAGCCTTTAACAGCGACGAGTGGGCTACTTCTACAGGCCCACCACAGAGGAGTCAGAAGCATTTTTATTGCATTGACCCAGAGGGTTTTGAGTTCATTGATCCAGGTGTCCCCATCTCAAATCTCAGGGTCCCACTCTTTACCAATCAGAGCCTTGACCTTGCTATACTAGACCTAACACGGAGAACTCTGCTGCTCTTGTGATTAAGTCCTGCTCCTATTCCTCAGCTTTTTCTACCCCCACGTCCAGCTGAAGGTGATTAATCTCTTTATATGCTGCCGAGGAGGGCCTCTGGTTTCCACGCTTCACCTTGTAGGTGATTAATGACCCTCAGCCTTTCATTGTCTTGCTCCAGTGCATCAAGAGCCCGGAAGCGGCCATCCAATTCCCAAGTCCTGACACTATTTCCCTTGAAACTCTCAACTGCCCCTCCAGTCCATCCCCTCCCAGCAGCCTCCCATTGCAGTTCTCTGCCGCTGCAAGTTTCAGCAATGACATCACAACCTCTTGCCAAGGGCCAACATTTACGCTAGTGACGGCGTCTTCCTGGTAAGCCGGCTGCAGGGTGAAAGAGCTCCACCATCCCATTTTAGAGTCTGCTTCTCATGATGACCCCCGGTACCAACTGTCATAAATAGGGCTCCCAGGGAAACAGACTCTGAGATTTAAGTGCAGGAAGTTTATTTGGGAGTGCTCTAGAGATAGTGTTGCCAGATAAAATATAGAATGTCCAGTTAAGCTTGAATTTCAGACAAACAAATAATGCAATATTCGGGACATTTATATTAAAAATCGTTCTTGTTTATCTGAAATTCAAATTTAACTGGGAATTCGGTATTTATATTTGCCAAATCCGGCAACTCTGCCGAGGGAACAACATCTATGACTGGAGGGGAAAGCAGGCTTGGGGAGGTGTAAGGGAAAATGCACTTATATGGGCAACAGGTGGCTTAGGCCAAACTCAGATGACCGTCGCAGTGTTTTTTTCCAGCCCAGCCTGCCTGGCTAGCCGGCCTTCCGGGGAGGCATGAGTCAGCATACTCAGGTAACCAAGGTGTTATCTCCTATGTGAGCCCATGTGAACACGCTTTCCCATGGCATGTTGCCACTATTGTTCAGAGCCATATATAAGCGCTCGCCATGTTCTTGGCCACGCTTTTCGCTGTTGCTGTATCCCCCCGACAATAAAGAGCATGTCTCACCTGCCCGCTGCCACTCGCCTTTTCTTCCAACATCCGAAGTCCGCACCGGAGCACGCACCAGCCACAGAGCATCCTCCTCACAGAAGGCGGAGAAGCTGAACGATGAAGCAAGAGAGGCTTCAGCGGACCCTATGGGGAGGTCTATGTGTTGGAGAGCCCTTTAAAGTTGTCCTGCCTTGAAAAAGGGGGACAGGACTTTGTTGCTCTACATCACCCAGCCACTGGGTGCAGGCTGCCCCACGGCAGTGCGCGTGATCTTGGGTGAGTGCCTCATCTCGGAGAGGTACTCAGCTGAGGGCTTTCACCTGCCAACACCCCCAGCAGACTGGGGAATACCTCGGTCCTAAAGGGGAAATCCTGATGTGACCACTGCATCAGGACACCTACTGAACTAGAATGTGCATTTTAACAGGAACTCCACGTGACGTTTTGCACATTAAAGTTTCAGAAGCATTGGTTTAAGGCTGGTTCTCAAACTTCTGTGTGTATCAGAATCACCTGGAGGGCTCGTTAAACCTTAGCTTTCTGGGCCCCACACCTGGGGTTTCTGATTCTGCAGGTCTAGAGTGAAGTCTAAGAATTTGCATTTTTAACAAATTCCCAGGTGATACTGAGCCGCTGCTGGCTCACAGATTATACTTGAAGAATGACTGGCTTAAAATATACAGACATTTAATATCTTATACTCTGGAGACAAGTGGATATTACAGCTGCTTCAGCTCCTTTAAGATGCCCTCTAAGGACACATGCTCTTTCTCTTTCTGCTCTGCCATCAGTAGCACATTGGCTCTTTGTTTTCATGCTGATCACTTTTGGGTTTCAAGGTTATCACATCCATGGTCAAGGCTTGTGCTCTGTCATCTTGAACTCTTGGGCTCAATTGATATTACTGCCTCAGCTTCCCAAGTAGCTAGGACTACAGGTGCACACCACCACACCCCACTGATTTAAAAAAAAAATTTTACAGGGATGGGGTCTCGCTATGTTGCCCAGGCTGGTCTCAAACTCCTGATCTCAAGCAATCGTCCAGCCTCAGTCTCCCAAAGTGCTCGCATTACAAGCATGAGCCACCATGCCTAGCCTCACGTTCTTTTTTTAATTGCATACATCCACATCATTTTAATTATTTCAATGACATTTGTGATATATTTGTGAAGTGAATTAATTTAGAAAGGACAAGACCATCCCAAGTGTTCACTAAGAATTTCACAAAAATCCAACAAACAAAAAAATACCCCTCGCAACTGCAACTCATTCCTAGAAAAGGAAATGAGTTAAATCTAATCCCAAGCAGGTAATAATAATATTCATTTATTTCAGTAAAGGTGTCCAAATCTGACTAACTTCTTCTTTAACTGTATTTATCTGAAAAGAAAAGAAAACACAACTTGGTGGCTTTTAAAAAAATTTGTTCACTTAGGGTTTGGGTTTTTGCTATTTTTTTTCCTTAAGGGAACCAAGTTTGCAGACTTCCTTTTACATCTCATTGGCCAGAACAGGGTGCATGACCACCCTGGTTGCAAGGGAGGCTGGGAAGATGATTCTAGTCTGCTAAGCTCTATGGTGGGAGGCAGTAAATGAGAAGAGAGTTGAGAATGGCTGCTCAGTTAACCACAAACATTTTATCTTGAGCTATGGAGGTAATCAAAAGCAGAAACTTTTAAAAACAAGTTGGTCGTGGGGAGTGGAACTGTGCGTGGAGAGGGGAAGGATAGGACACGGGCTTTTCATAGCAAGATCTATCCAATTCGATTTGTCACCGTGTTCATGTGTTACTTTGATCTCAAACCCCACAACTCCATTTTTTTCCCTTCATACTCCACTTTGGCAAAGCTTGTTGGCTCAACCTTCAAAAGATTTCTAGAGTCTACCATGTCTTGTCTTCTCCACTACCACTACCATCACTGCTCCTGCTCTCGCCCTGCTAGAATCATGCTCAACACAGCAGTCAATGCTCCTTTAAAAATATCTCTTTGGTGCACAACCCCCCCACCAATTGCTTCTCCTGTCATTTAAAGTAAAAATAAAAATCTTCGCAATGGCCTCCAAGCCCTTACGTGACCTGACCCCCTCTTCTCTCCCCTGTGCGTTACACTCTAGCCGGTGGCCACTTTCGTATTCCTCAGACACACGATCATGTTCCCACCTCAGAGTCTTGATATTCGTTATTCTCTCTGCCTAGAACGCTCCCCCCCTGCCTGGGACATTCTCGCCCACCCCCTCCAAATATCCATGCACAAGGCTCGAGCCCTCACTGCCACGATGCCTTCCTTGACCACTGTATTCAATACAACGGGCTGGCTGTGTTGGTGGTACTCCCTGAGCCCCCTCCCCCGCTTTAGTTTTATTCCCGGCACGTGCCACCGTCTTATATACTATGTATTTTATTTATTTGTTTATAATCTGCCTCTGTCTCTCCTATGTCAGCTCGTGAGCACAGGGATTTTTGTCTGTTTTGTGCACTGCTGTATCCCCAGGGTCTAAAACGGTACCAGGTACCTAGTACACCCTCGTGAAGTATGTGAGGAAATGCAAAACCCAAAAAGAATTATTAGATTTATTTTTAAAGGTAAACATATATATTAGAGTTCTCCAGAGAAACAGAACCAATAGGACAGGGGCGTGTGTGTGTGTGTGTGTGTGTGAATGTGTGTGTGTGTGCGCATATAGAGAGAGAGAGAGAAAGAGAGAAAGAGAGAGAAAGAGATTTATTTTAAGGAATTGGTTCACGTGGTTGCAGGGGCTGGTAGGGCTGAAATATGTAGGGCAGGCGGCAGGCTGGAAATTCAGTTAAGAGCTGATGTTGCTTTGCAGTCTTGAGTCCAAATTCCTCAGGGCAGCAGGCTGGAAACTAGGCAGGGCTTCTACGCTGCAGTCTTGAGGAAAATTCCTTCTTCAGGAAAGCTCAGCATTTGCTCTGAATGCCTTCAACTGATTAGGTGAAGCCCACCCACATTATGGAGGGTAATCTGCTTTATTCAAAGTCTACTGATTGTAAATGTTACATCTAAAAAACAATTTCACAGCAACAGCTAGGCTGATGTTTGGCCACACAGTTGGGTACCATATTCTAGCCAAGTTGACACATGCAGTTAACCATCACAGCAGAGGAAAGAAAAAAACCTTGCAAGTAACAAAATCTGTATTCTCGAGGGGTGACGGGAAAGACAGGTAGGAAACACAGAAGAAGCAAATGTGATGTTACAGAGGCACAAAGAAAGTTCTGTGGAAGGGTAGAGTTTTTGCTGGGGGCCAGCCGGGAAGGCTTCATAAGGAAGTGGTCTTTAAGTTGAGTCTTGTGGGATAAATGGAATTTGGATAGGAGGAAAGGGCATTTTTCACACTAAGGAAACAGAGGCCTGAAAATGCTCGACGCATTTGGTTAGTGGCCGTGTTCAGGAGGAAATCCTTGCTGCGCAGCATCTGCCTCGTGCGCCTTCAGTGCAATGCTGACATGCTGCTGCTCAAGGTCTTCATTGTGTTTATTTTCCCATGTGTAAGTCTTATTTCTGCGTTCTTGAGAGCAGCCATATTATACTTTTTTTAATCTCTCATGATTCCCTGCTCACAGAAAGTACTTAAAATTGCATCTAACTAAAGTACGTGCCGAAGGTGGACTTGCCTGTCTAGGGTTTTGTCTTCTGGTATTAATTTTTCTTGGAGAAACGACCCTTCCCCTGGCTAAGTCTATGTGGCTTAAGTCAATTTGGTCCCTCTCCTGGGACCAAGAGGGGGTGCCTGACACAGCCTTGGTTAATCTCTCTTGGAAATATGACTCTTAGGTGGAGGTACTAGGACAGAAAAGGGTCAGAGCTGATCCTTTACAAGAGTCCAGCCACTGATAGACACTGCTGTCCGGGTTCCTGCTTCTCCGAAGCCTGCTGACCAGCTTTTCCTGTGAATGTGTGAGCTACCCCACATCTTTCCAACGAATATCTTTCTTGCTTAATTTGGGCCAGAGAACCTTAACTAGTACATATCAGACCGTATAATATAGTAAAATACCACTGTGTACTAAAAGTGTGTGGCGACAAGGTGTCCAAGAAGTAGGAAACAGTTTAATCTCTGCTGTCAACTGCGGCACAGCATACAAAGCACAAAATGCTGGGCTTATATTGTGTAATTGACTGCATCGTGCCAGGTACGAGGGAGACACAAACATGAAAAAGGTGTGGTCTTTGCTTCGCTAGCAGAAGTTTATAACCTAGTAGGTATTAAAAGAAGATGCCCCAAATAAAACAATCATATTAATTATAAAGGCAGGCTTTGCTACAGCCCACGCTGTTCCTGTCGCAGGCAGCGGCAACTGCTTCACACTGGCTGAAGCAAAGAAGGGGATTTATGGGCTCATGCAACGGGGAAGGACGCGGTAGAGGGAAGGACTCAAACAAAACTATTGGGTTTGTTCTCTCTCTGTCTCTCTGTCTTCCTTTCTCTCTCTCTCTCTCTCTCTCTCTCTCTCTCTCTCTCTCACACACACACACACACACACACACACACACACACACACGCATGCACGCACAAAACAAGGCGCCTGTAGGCTAACACCATGGCAGTTTCTTACCTGAGAAAGGGGAGAGCTCTTTTCTCCTCATTTCTGTATGTGCGGGTCCTAGGGAAAAACTCTGGCTGGTCTGGAAGATGTAACATGAGCAGTGGCCCCTAGGATGAACTCAAAGTCATCTCCTCCCTCACTACCGGTCTGGGATGGGAGGGGGAAGTATTTTTTGTCCCTGGGTAGGGACCCTACAGGTCTGTGACACTGGGGGGACTACAGAGGACTAGAGGCTCAGGAGCAGCTTGAATGGCCCAGGTCTAGGTCTGCAGCTCTGGTGACACCAAGCACAGATGACTTCCAAGCAGGGGGAGCAGCGACACTGGATGGAAGCAAGGGGTGTGGCCTCTGTAGAAGTCCTCATCTTCGATGGCACCTGGTGACATTTGAAAGGATCCTCGTAGTGCCGTGGTGAAGAGCTTGGCTTTTGGAGTTGGCCTTCCTGGGCTTTATCCAGGCACCGCCTCTTACTAGCTCCTTCTGGTACCTTCTCCACAGGGTGTGGTGAGGATTTGCTCAGGTGACATACGTGAAGAGTTGAACCCAGCGTCTTGCTCGTAGTGACCCTTAGTGTTATTATTCTTATTAAAGGGCTCAGCAGGATGCGGAGAGCTCAGCAGAAGACCCTAGTGAAGGCTAACAGAGCAGAAGAAAAGGGAAAAGAGCCTTAGACATAACAGGGGTCTTCGCAGGAGGTAAGGATGGGGCTGAGCTAGGAGAATGTTGTCTATTATTGTGAGGGTGAATCCACCCTTTTCACTCTTGTGCCTCTGAGACCTCGGGAGATGTGAGTTATTCAGGCCAGACAGGGAGCTAGAATTCACGGTGGATTTTAAGTGCTTAGCTGAGAAGCTTGGATGTCACTCAAGAGGTTGTGAAGAACAACTGGAGAGCACTGTATTAACATTAATCCGGAGCTCTATGCAGAGAAGTCAGAAAAGGGGAAGCTCCAAGAAGGACAGACCAATTAAAAGATTATTAGCATAGACTGTGGGGACAGGCACAGGGAGCTGAAATACGATGTCAGCACTGAGAATGGAAACGAAGGGACAGATGTGAAAGAGACGCTTGGCGACAGAACTATCCCAGGATATATAAAGCATCTGCTTGCCCAAGTCTTCAATGTGCTCCAGTCCAAATCCTAGCGTTTTAGAAACTATGCAAAGCAGCACCTTGCCACACGCAAGCCAACAAGTGATTGGACTTTTCATTGTTTGCATTTACTGTGTTAAACCATTAAATGGTTTTTCCAAACTGAACTTCTAATTATTTTATTGAACACCACATTGAATGATGATTCTCTAGCACAAATATCTTAATTGATTTTCTATTCCCAGATCATTTTACATTTATAGATTTTAAACTATTTTACCATCTGCTGATCCATTATAAATCAAATAAATTATTAATAAAGTATATAATAAGTGGCAAATATGATACTTAACAAAACATCATTATTAGTCTTTTTAAATTTGCTCGATGATGCAAAAAAATCCTTTCTGTACTGTTACTAACAAATGTTCATTTCTCACATCAGTAGTTTATTTTCATTTCATATTGATTTAATGTATTTATTCCCCATATTAAGGTAAGAAAAAGAAATGAAAAAAATCAGGAGCTTAGAACATGTAGTGAAAGGCAAAAAACAGAAAAATGAAAAAAAATAGAAAAAAATCAGAAGGAAAAAAATATAAAAAATAAATTTATTAACAAATTATAACTGGATAACCAAGATTAAATGCAAATATATTGACATTAATAACTTTGTTATCGTCATTATTTGCCACTATCTTTCTGAATTCGGAATTTTGATACGAAATTCAGAACTAAGAATTAGAGTTTAAGATGTGCAAAGCTGGATAATTTGTCCAATTATCCAGGAATGAAACTGTTTAATACTATTACACAATATTTCCTCACCAGTTAGCTGAGAGTACTAACAATGCCATTGTGAGGATTAAATAAAGTAACTTCTGTTAAACCATGAAGTGTGATATATATGTAAAATGCTATCTTTTCAGTTTTGTAAAATACAGAAATTTAGAATATGCTTGATTAACATTCATACAGAAATGTAATCCATAAGTGGAATGCATTGGAATTGAATATTCTTAGATAATTTACTAACCAAACACACTTCTCAGCCACATCGATTGGGCCAGGGGGATAATACACACAGTGGACAGGGAGCAGGGGACCCACAAACACTTCCCCACTAGCACCAGCAGGTTTGCAGCACAAGGCAGCTTACTTCCCAGCAAGCCCTTGCTCTGGAGCCATAAAATAGCATCATTAATTTTTTAATTGAAAAGAGACTTTTATTAATTTATTAAATCTAATAGTTATTGAGTGCCTATTTTGAAGAGGTAAGCTGAATGTCATAGTGGTTTAAAGCTGGATAACTCAGGCCAAGCGCAGTGGCTCACGCCTGTAATCCCAGCACTCTGGGAGACCAAGGCAGGTGGATCATTTGAGCTCAGGAGTTCAAGACCAGCCTGAGCAAGAGTGAGACCCCATCTCTACTAAAAATACAAAGAACTTAGTTGGACAACTAAAAATATATAGAAAAAATTAGCCAGGCATGGTGGTGCATGCCTGTAGTCCCAGCTACTTGACAGACTGAGGCAGGATGCTCGCTTGAGCTCCGGAGTTTGAGGTTGCTGTGAGCTAGGCTGACGCCATGGCACTCTAGCCCCGGCAACAGAGTGAGATTCTGTCTCAAAAAAAAAAAACAAACAAAAAATGTAAAGCTGGATAACTCACTATGGTCTAGTATCACTAGTATGAGAGCAGAATTTGGGGCTGACAGACCTGGATTTGAATCCTGACTCCCACTTTCCAGCTTTGTTCCCTTGAGAAAATTACTTAAACCTCTAGCAAAATCAGGCTCCTTCACTGCAGAGTAAGAATACCTCATAGGGTCAGGGTTTCTTTGAAGATGAAATGAGATAAACCTTGTAAAATACTTTGCACAGTTTCTAGTACAATGTATATAATATATATGCTAATATGTGGGCATGCTAGTTCTTTTTCTAGATTTAATGTGGTTATTAATGATGCTTTGCAAACATATTCAGCAACTAGTTTTAGAACAAGTGGGTAATAAAATGGAAAAAGTTAAGTTTGATTGCTACCTCCCTTCTTTCCCCAAAATAAATTCCAGATGGATAAAAGATATACTAAAAACATAAAAAATAAAACCATAAAAGTACTAGAAAAAAATAATGTTTTAAACACTACTGAAATACAAAAGCCTCTCTAAATATGACACAAAACCCAGGAGCTATCAAAAATAAAATTGATAAATTCAACTGCATAAACACTTAAAAAATTCTGCACAGCTTAGAAAACACTATAAACAAAAGAAAAGACAAAAAATGGGGAAATTTGCAAACATACATCACAGAGACATAATTACCTCAAAGAGCTCTAATAAATCAATTAAAAAAGACCAGGAGCCTAACAGAAAAAGAAGTGAACAGACAATTCACAGAAAAGGAAGTACAAATGACTCTTAAACATATGAAAAGATGCTCAAAATCTCTCAGAATAATAAAAAAATGCACATTTAAACTACAATTGAGACACCATTTTCCACCTAGAAGACTGGTGAAAAAGCAAACAAGTTGATTTCACACTGTATTGGTGTGATGTGAGAAAATAGGCATTCTCATACATTTTTTGAAGGGAATGAAAACTGGCATAACTCCGTGGAGCCATTGTAAAATATCCTTAAAAATCATACATGCACAAATCCTTTGAACCAATCATCCACTTCTAGGAATGTGTCCTACAGATATACTTTCACCATGCAATATAACATATGTATACAGATAATCTCCACATTAGTGTTCATAATAGCAAAGCATTGGAGATTATTTAAGTAAATTGTGGTATATCCAAAAAACATAATACTATCTGGCCATTCAAAGAGAGAGAGAGAAAGGGAAGGCTCCACATGCATTAATACAAATGTTCCTGTCTTCTGTTGCTGTGTACTAATCCACCACATAATTTAGTCTCTTAAAACAACAATTTATTATAATCTCTCATAGTTCTGTGGGCTGATTTGCTCAGCTGGGCAGTTCTCTCTTGAAGTCTTTCACGGGACTACCACATGATGGTGGTTGGAGCAGGAGTCATCTGAAGGCTCAGCTGGGTTGCATGTCCAGGGTGGCTTCTTCATTCATGTTGTCTTGTGTCTTAGTTGAAACAGATGGAATAGATGAGAACTAGCCAGGAATCAATCTCTCTGTCTCTCTGTTTCTCTCTCTACGCATCCTGTCTATAGGACCAACTTGGGCTTCCTCGCAGTGTGAGGTCTCATGGTACTTGGACTTCTGACACAGGCAGCTGCATTCCCCCAGAACATGCATTCCAAGAGCAAGTATTCCGAGAGGTTGGAAACAGAAGCTGTCAGTCTTTTTAAAGTCTGGAACATGCACGGTGTTAATTTAGCTGCATTCTTCTACTAAGTAAGCAGTCACCGGGCCACGTAAATTCAAGGGGGAGGGGAAATAAACTCTATGGGGAGAATGACAAAGATTTTTGCAGCCACCTTGAATTCACTATAACTAATAGCAAACATTTCTTAGGTATATTAAGTGGGAAAAAAGGAAGATGAAACGTGTATTTGCATTTAAAAAGAATATTTTTAAATGTGTTAGTATTTAGTATTTACACAGATGATATCTGCAATGATACACGTGAAACTGGTAACAGTGTTTTAGGCGAATTAGATGGCTGGGTGACAGGGATGGAGCAGAGAGACTTTCCACTGTATATACTTTTTTATGTTTTTAATTTTATATCATGTGCACCTATTATCTAAATTCTAAATCAATTTTTATGAAGACACAATATTTAGCACAATTTATGTCACAAGTGAAATAAATGCCGCTTGTGGTGGATTATCTGGCAAGACTTCGCAAAGTCGATTAAAGAAATATCAGTTTGTTATTAGCTGTGTAGCCTCTTGCTCTTCACTGTGAAAATCCTGGCTAAAAGATGAGCCAGCTAAAATAGAACCAACCAGTGGTCAAAGTGGCTATAATTGGGTAACAGAACACAAAACACAAACAAACAGCAAATCTTCAGGGAGTAACCATAAAACTAAATTTCCACATTCTTTACATTTTTCATAAGAATAGTAAACATTGTTTAAAAAATTCTTGTTCCAACAGGAAACATGATTTTTCATTAGAAATGGTGCAAAACTTAATGTTTATTAAGTCAGATTTGAATAAGGGGAAGGGAAGGAAAAAACGAAGGGAAGAAAGAAACCTCGTTCCTATCTTTGTGAAGTATTTTTACGAAAGTATTGGAGTTACAAAACTAGATGTTTTACTTGGTGTGACTGTGAATAGTTTCTTAACTTTGAGCAACAGTAAGGCTTATTTATAAGTTATTGGCATCTCAGCTAATAGTACTAATTTGGAAGGCATTTTTAAAAAGATAACAGGTATTGTGAGTCTTTTTCCAGAAATCGTCAGATAACTGCAACAGAACAGTAATGAGATTGAGCTAACTACAAAAAAATACTCGTTTTCAGCAACTGCATTTTTGGGCCCTCTGATAGTCTTCTGTTGATGAGGAATAGTTAAAAAAAAAATTTTTTTTTCAAACAAGTTAAGAATTTAGGTCGAGTGTAGTGGCTCATACCTGTAATCTTAGCACTCTGGGAGGCCAAGGCAGGAGAATTGCTTGAGCTCAGGAGTTCAAGATCAGCCTGAGCAAGAGTGAGGCCCCGTCTCTACTATACATAGAAAGAAATTAGCCAGGCAACTAAAAATAGAAAAAATTAGCTGGGCACGGTGGTGCATGCCTGTAGTCCCAGCTACCCGGGAGGCTGAGGGAGGAGGATTGCTTGAGCCCAGGAGTTTGAGGTTGCTGTGAGCTGGGCTCATGCCACGGCACTCTAGCCCAGGCAACAAAGTGAGACTCTGTCTCAAAAAAAAAAAAAAAAAGGAAAAAGGAAAATTAGCCGGGTTTGGTGGTGTGTGCCTGAAGTCCCAGCTACTCAGGAGGCTGAGGCAGGAGGATCACTTGAGTCCAGGAGTTTGAGGTTGCTGTGAGCTATGATGATGCCACTGCACTCTAGCCCTGGCAACAGAGACCCTGTCCCCTCCAAAAAAGAAAAAAGAGGTTGAATTCTTTGTGACTTTTTTTTTTCTGAAATGCAATAAAAATGTCATGTTCAAATACAAGATTGCAAAGACTGATACTGGCTTTTGAAAGAATACTAATAACATTTTAGTTGCTAAGCGTTTCTTTTTATACATAGAAAATAGTCCTGCTATTCTTAAGAAGTATTTTGAAGATCCAAAGACAGAATTTTGATTGTAGCTTTTATACAATGTTGTCATTATTCTTCATGATGCCAAAAAGGAGGGTGCAGCATATGAGTACTACAAGCAGCCCGTGAGTATCTGTGCTTGCAACAGAATTCAGAAAAATGATAAATGTGTGCCACTTAAAGTAAGCGTAGTGTGAAAGAAAATTATAATGTTTTATGGCAAAATGGATCCACTGAAATAGGAAAGTTTTAAGTAAAGTGGAAAAATAAATTATGATAGTCTCTTTTAATTTGCCTTGATTCATCAGAGACAAGGAGAAGTTGAATGCAGTGGACATTTGTTGGTTTTTTTGGGTGTTCAGCATCCTCCCCTTCCCTCTTCCTAACCCCTGCAAGGAATTCCATGTTGTAAGTTTTGTTGTTCTGCTATCCTCAGAACACACCTCCCAATGCCAATGTCCGATACAGAAGCAGAGGGCCAGACCCTTCCTCCAACTGCCCTTGGGTGTCCCCAGGGAGGAGATATGTGGCCCAACTTGAGCAATAAAACGCTCCCTGCTAGGATTTTGCATCCTGCGTGAGTGGACCAAAGACTGGGGGAATGTGGGAGTCAGATTTCTCCCAGCGGCATAGCATGGGACTGAGACTGTACAGTCTCCGCTGCCTCACTGCCATGGCTTCCCCTGTGTCCAAATTTATTCAAAGCCCTCCAGCCTTCTGTCATTTTGGTAAGTCTCCAATGCTTACCTACATTATTGAGATATGGGTTCAGTTGCTGGTAGCAGAAACCAAAAATGTTAATACTATATACTTAAAGCACAAGTTTATTTCTCTTTCACACAAAAGTTTCAACATAGGCATTTTAGGATGTTTTGGTGGATCTGGAACCCAGAATACTTCTAGCTGTCTGCTTTGTCATCCCTAAGGTATGGACTTCTTCCTCATGAGCCAAGATGGAGCTCCAGGCATCACATAGGTAATGGGAAAAAGGAAGAGGTGTTTGCCTCCACCCTCTAAGGATAAGTCCTGGAAGTTGCGCACACTTCTGCTTATATCCCATTGGCCGGAACTTAATCACATGGCCAGACCTAACTGCAAGAGAGGTTAGGAAATGTGGTCTTATGTGCCATGGGTTCTAATACTGAGTAAAAAGAAAAGAATAGAAATTAAATAACAACTAACGCTCTCTCTCTCACACCATCCATAATTACTTCTTTACTTAAGACAGCCCGAGATGGTTTCTGTTACTTCCAACAAAGAATCATGTCTGATCCAGCGAGGAAACCCTACAAGGAACGACTTACAGGGCAGTACAATGTAGCAGTCTCTGGCATCACAACGTACTCCAGGGTGTAAATGGGAAACCGGCAGTCATCCTTATCTTTTCTTCTCCTCCCATATTTAATCAACCCATCGATCCTCTTTATTCTACCTCTTTGATAATTCACAATTCCACTCCTTTTGCTTCATTGCCTTAGATCAAGCCTTTGCCATTCCTCCCCAACCCCTATCCCTCCATTCCACTGCTCCCCTGGGGAGTGCTCTTCTAAAATGTAAATCTGCACAATATTTCTTCACTCTCCCTGCATAATCCTTTGATTAATTCTTCTTAAGGATACAATTCAAACTCTCTTGTGTGACATACAAGGCCCCTCACTATGTTGCCCTTTTAGTCTCTTCTCTTGACATTCCCGTTGCCCATAACCTACGTGCCTGGTGGCTTGGATATTTCCCCATCTCTCAGATAGGCCTCCTTCGATGACAGCCCACCTTGCATACATGGAATATTCAGGTTTTCTGGCCCTACAAGTGGTTCAGTGTGGCAGGGAAGGAGAATGAGGTGCAGCATGCTGTCCAGAGAGGTAAGAGACTACCACTGCCCCCTTATTAAGGGATATTTTATGAACGAGAGATGCAGCATAGTAACCAGAGTATTATTCATGCTCATTTCTACCCCCAGTCCTAAATACTGTGCTAGATACCAACAACAGTTAAACACCAGTAAAATGACAGGTCACCAGAGATCATGGAGACAACAGAGGATGATCATATGCTCTGATCTACATATATTTCAACATTCACCAATAATTTAACTCAACATAAGTCATCTGTAGGAGCTCAAATTACTACAACCTACTACAGTCAGAAATTATAGATACATGCCTGAAGGTCATATTTTGCTTTGTCAAAATACTGTACCATATACACATATCAATTAAGTGAGCAATGTAACAGCAAATCATTACCCTCCGACAGTAAGAAGAAAGAAAATGCAGTTAATATGTGCAAATAACATTAATGATGAACATGAGATGAAGCGATGTTTTCTTACCAGGATGATAGTGAGTAAAATGAAATAATGGCGCAAGAACACCTATTGCACGTTTCTACAGTAGGATAAATTCCTGTACGTATACACTATATGTAGCAGAAAGTCAGATGAAGTAGAATTAAATTGAAAGGAATCCAGGTTCATATTACAAATGGCTAAAAAAGAAAGAAAAGAAAAACAGGAAAAATTAAACTGAAAGGAAAATACTTGGATTAGACAAACTACAGACGTTTCCGGCGAAAGATCGTCACAGGAATGGATTGCTGAGCATTACAGACTCTCACTGGGATGGACAATCACCTGTCTAGGATAACTTAATTATGGTTCTGCCTAGAGGGATGAGACTGAGTGAATGACTTCTGCACTAGGATTTTATAGTTCTATTGAAAAAAATATAAAACCTGAACAGTTTTAAATGTAAATTTATTATGAGACATATCGTGGAATGCATCCACATAAAGATCAAATTGTTGATTTACAGAGGTGAAATCTATAATCTGGATTTTGTGGGATCCAGGTTCTACACAACCTTTATAGAATATTTCTCTACAAAAAGCCCGATATAAAAAGAATCATAAATTTGATAGTTCTTAACAATCTAGTACTTCCCTTCACTTAAAGGTATATGACATTGAATTAATATGATATTACATATAAATGATTTAGGTTGCTCTTTTATACTGAAAGATGCAATTACTCATCTACAAATCTAGCCTTTCCAATAAGGCTATGGGGTGGATGGAGTGAAATCAGAATTCTCCATTATTCATTCCACTTATGTGATTGTTCGATGCAGGCAAGTGGGTGACCATTTGCAAGTCAGTTTCAGATGAAAAAAATATTCTTTAGTTATTACATTGCTATAAACATTGAAAATAGTGAAGAGTCAAAGAGATAACCAAGAAAAAAAATTGGTTTTATTTATATGCATTAAAATGCTAGCTCAAATGAGTCTGTTTAAAATTATAAATATTATATATACGCAGGTCTTAGAAAGAGAGAACATAGTACACTAAATATCATTTAGAATCTTTCAACTATGAAATAGCAGTCTGGTGTATTTCTTCTCAGTCTTTTATATTCATAACATATATCATTGGCAAATATCACACTGGACTTTTTTTTCTCAAGTATTTATTTTTACTTAATTTCAGACTTACAGGAAGGTTGCAAAAATAGTACAAAGGACTTCCTTCTGTCCTTCACTGAGACTTCCCAAGCGTTAACATTTGCTCACACTTGCTTTCTCCTTTCCTCTCCCTCTTCCTGAACCTTTTCAAAGTAATTCATCAATCTATGTCCTTTTACACCTCAGTCCTTCATTGTGTATTTCCTAAAATATAAGGATTTTTCTTGCAGTAACCACAGTACAATCGTCAAAATCAGGAAATTAATATTGATACAATACTGTTATCTAATCTTGTTCATGTTTCACCAATTCTCCCAACAATGCCCTTAATAACAAAAGAAAATCCTGGATCACGCTTTGTATCTGGTTATGTCTTTTTAATTTTCAGTCTTTCTTAGTGTTTCTTAATATTGACACTTTTGAAGAATAAAGAGCAGTTATTTTGTGGAATGTCCCTTAATTTTGAGTTGTCTGATGTTTCCTCAAGATTAGGTTCAAGTTATGCTTTTTTGGCAAAAACACCACAGAAGTGATGTTATGTTCTTCTCAGTGTATCCTGTTGGAGGCACATGGTGTCAATTTGTCCCGTTACTGGTGATGTTAACTTTGTCCATGGACACAAAGTTTCGCATCCTACATTTTCATTCACAACAATATTATAAAATATCTCATGTCTTCCAAAATTCTTAGAAAAATCATTCCAGTGTCTATTAAATATTCCATTTATGGCCGGGCGCGGTGGCTCACGCCTGTAATCCTAGCACTCTGGGAGGCCGAGGCGGGAGGATCGCTTGAGCTCAGGAGTTCAAGACCAGCCTGAGCAAGAGCGAGACCCCGTCTCTACTAAAAATAGAAAGAAATTAGCCAAACAACTAAAAATAGAAAAAATTAGCTGGGCACGGTGGCACATGTCTGTAGTCCCAGCTACCTGGGAGGCTGAAGCGGGAGATCACTTGAGCCCAGGAGTTGGAGGTTGCTGTGAGCTAGGCTGACGCCATGGTACTCCAGCCCGGGCAACAGAGTAAGACTCTGTCTCAAAAAAAAAAAATAAAAATAAAAAAAATAAAAAATATATATATATAAATATTCCATTTATGGCCGGGCGTGGTGGCTCACGCCTGTAATCCTAGCACTCTGGGAGGCCGAGGCGGGAGGATCGCTTGAGCTCAGGAGTTCAAGACCAGCCTGAGCAAGAGCGAGACCCCGTCTCTACTAAAAATAGAAA
>CAUYSK010002421.1:0-16087 GCA_963575035.1 Avahi laniger | reverse complement strand
GTCTGCTAAAAGGATTAGCTGCTTGCTGTCAAAACTCGGGCAATTCACATACTGGACGGACCTGGACCCATCCGAGAGCCCCAAGAGTACCATTGAGATAATCCTTTTAACTCCAAAGGAAAAAAAATGCCTTTCCTCTGCCATTTACAGTCATTGAAAAATATTATTGAAGCGGCATTAAGGAAGCCCTGATACCATATCTTTTTTTTCTTTTTTTTTTTTTTTATTTCAGCATAATATGAGGGTACAGATGTTTAGGTTACGTATGTTGCCCTGCCCCCCCTGCCCCCCTCAGTCCAGGTTTCAAATATGTCCATCCTGTTGCGTGGTGCGCATTGCACTCTTTGTGTACACATATACCCGTCCCCTCCTCCCTCCTCCCCCCTGCCCCCTGCCCAATATCTAATAGATGTAATTCTTATATATGCACTTATGTGTTGATCCGTTAATACCAATTTGATGGTGAGTACATGTGGTGCTTATTTTTCCATTCTTGGGATACCTCGCTTAGTGGAATGTGTTCCAGCCCTTTCCAGGAGTATATAAGAGGTGCTATGTCACCATTGTTTCTTAAAGCTGAATAGTACTCCATGGTATACATATACCAGAGTTTATTAATCCACTCATGTATTGATGGACACTTGGGTTGTTTCCACATCTTTGCAAGTGTGAATTACGCTGCTATGAACATTCGAGTGCAGGTGTCTTTTTCATAGAGCGACTTTTGCTCTTTTGGGTAGATGCCCAGTAACGGGATTGCTGGGTCAAATGGTAATTCTACTTGTATCTCATTGACGTATCTCCATATTGCTTTCCACAGAGGTTGCACTAATTTGCAGTCCCATCAGCAATGTATGAGTGTTCTTACCTCTCCGCATCCACGCCAACATTTGTTGTTTTGGGTCTTTTTGATAAAGGCCAGTCTCACTGGAGATAAGTGATATCTCATTGTGGTTTTGATTTGCATTTTAAAGTACCTAGGAATATATTTAACTAAGGAAGTAAAAGACCTCTACAGAGAGAACTATTTTTTAGCATTTTAGGTTTAAAGAAAAATTAAGCAGAAAGTACATGACATTTGCATATACCACTTCCCTCCCCTCCCTCCTATTACTCCTATTAAAACCTCCAGCATTAGTATGATATATTTTTTTAAAACCGATGAGCTAATAACAATCTTACATTAGGGTTTATTCTTTGTGCTATACAATTTCGTGGGTATTGAAAAGCGTATACTGTTATATATTCACCATTATAATATCATACAGAATAGTTTTACTGCCCTAAAAATCTGCCACACTACACCTATTCATCCATCCATCCCTTCCCCAAATCCTGGTGACCACTGATCTTTTTATTGTCTCTGTTGTTTTGTCTTTTCCAGAATATCATGTAGTTAGAAACACACAGTATGCAGCCTTTTCAGATTGGCTTCTTTTCCTTAGCAATGTATGCTTACGGTTCCTCCATGTCTTTTCATGGCTTGATAGCTCATTTCTTTTTATCATTAAATAATATTCTACTTATGTATGTGTCACAATTTGTTGATATATTCACCTATTAAAGGACATCTTAGTTGCATCCAAATTTTAGCAATCATAAATAAAACTGCTATAACATCTGTGTGCAGGTTTTGTATGGACATAAGTTTTCAACTCACCTGGGTAAAACCAAGGAGTACAATTGCTGGATCACATGGTAAGACTATGTCCAGCTTTGTAAGAAACTGACAAACTGTCTTCCAAAATGGTTGTTCCATTTTGCATTCACACCAGCAATGAAAGACAGTTATTGTTGGAGCAGCAATTGGTATTACCAGTGTTTCATATTTCAGCCATTCTAAGAGGTGTGTAGTGGCATTTCAATGTTGTTTTAGTTTGCAATTCCCTAATGACAAATGATGTGAAACATCTTTTCATATATATATTTGTCATCTGTATATCTGGTGTATATCTGACATATTTGGTGAGGGATCTATTCAGAACTCTTGCCCATTTTTTAATTGTTTTCTTATTGTTGAGTTTTATGAGTACTTTGCATAAGTCCTTTATCAGATATATGTCTTGCAAATAATTTTCCCCACTTTGTAGCTTGTCTTTTCATACTCTTAACAGTATCTTTGCTACAGCAAGTTTTCAATTTTAATGAAGCCCAAATTATCATTTTTTTCTTCATGGATCATGCTTTGAGTGTTATACCTAAAAAGTCATCATCAAATCCAAGGTCATCTACATTTTCTCATATGTTATCTTCTAGGTGTATTATAGTTTTGCGACTTACACTTAGGTTTCAGATTTTGAGTGAATTTTTGTGAAAGGGATAGAGTCTGTGTCTAGATTCTTTTTTTTTTTACATGTGATATTCAGTTGTTCAAGGACCATTTGTTGAAAAGAATCTCCATTCTCCATTGAATTACCATTGCTCTTTATTGACGATCAGTTAACTATATTTGTGTGGGCCATTTCTGGGCCCTATATTCTGTTCCACTGACCTATTTGTCTACTCTTTCACCAACACCACACTATCTTCATTACTGTAGCTTTGTAGTAAGTCTTGAACACATTATCCATCCTCCAACTTATTCTTCTCTTTCAATACTGTGCTGGCTACTCCAGGTGTTTTCGTTTTTCATTTAAACTACAGAATAGATTTGTCAATATCCACAAAATAACTTGCTAGGATTTTGACTGGAATTGCATTGAATCTATACATCAAATTAAGAAGAACTGGTATCTTTATAATATTCAGTCCTCCTATAAATGAACATGAAATATATCTTCATTTATTTAGATCTCCTTTGATCTCTTTCATCAGAGTTTTATAGTTTTCCTCACATAGATCTTGCATATATTTTGACAGATTCATACCTAAGTATTTTATTTTCATTTTTTGGTGCTAATGTAAATTTAATTGTGTTTTTAATTTCAAATTCAAGTTGTTTATTGCTTGTGTAAAAGAAAGCAATTGACCTTTGTATACTAACTTATATCCTGAACCTTGTTGTAATCACATATTAGTTCCAACAGTTTGTTATTTCTTTGGGATTTTCTACATAGTCAATCATGTTTTCTGCAAATAGAGTTTTATTTCTTCCTTCCCAATATGTGTATGTTTTATTCCCTTTTCTTGTCTTATTGGATATTGACTAGGAGTGATATAAGGGGACATCCCTCCCTTGTTCCTGATCTTAGTGAGAAAACACCTAGTTTCTTACCATTAAATATGATGTTAGCTGCAAGGGGTTTTTGGTAGATATTCCTTATCAATTTGAGAAAATTCCCTTGTATACACATTTGCTGAGAGATTTTATCATGAATAGGTATTTTTCTGCATGTATAAATATAATCATATAATTTTTCTTTTTAGTCAGTTGATGTCATGGATTATAATAATTGATTTCTGAATGCTGAACCAGCCTTGCAGACCTAGAATAAATCGCATACGGTCATGGTGTATAATTCTTTTTATACCTTGTTGGATTTGATTTGCTAATATTTTACAAGGATTTTTTTTAGTCATGTTCATGTGTGATATTGTTCTATGGCTTTCTTTTCTTGTAATGTCTGGTTTGGGTATTAGGGGAATGATGGCCTCATAAAATGAGTTAGGAAGTATCCCCTCTACTACTATTTTCTGGAAAAAAATTGTAGAGAATTGGCATAATTTCTTCCTTAAATTCTTGGTAGAATTCACCAGAGAACCCATCCAGGCCTGTTGCTTTCTGTTTTGTAAGGTTATTAATTACTGATTCAATTTCTTTAATATATATAAGGCTATCTGGATTATCTATTTCTCACAGTA
The DNA here is from genome assembly GCA_963575035.1 of Avahi laniger. Lineage (NCBI taxonomy): Eukaryota > Metazoa > Chordata > Mammalia > Primates > Indriidae > Avahi > Avahi laniger. Next base: position 12,286 of record CAUYSK010002421.1, on the reverse strand, counting down.
AGAGTTTTGGTATATTGTGTCTTTTAAGAAATTATCTATTTCATGTGGGTTTTCAAACTGTAGGTAAGGAGTTGTTAATACTATTACTTTCTTGTTCTTTAACATGTCCATGGATGGGATCAGTAGTGATGCCCATCTTTCATATAAGACATTAGTCTTAGCAATTGTGTCTTCTTTTTTTTTCTTGGTTAGTCTAGTTCAAGGTTTATTGATGTTTTCTAAGAACTAGCTTTTGATTTTGTTGATTTGATCTATTGATTTTCTGTTTTCATTTTACTCATTTCTGCCTCTAATTTGTATTATTTCTTTTCTTCTGCTTAGTTTGGATTTAATTTGTTTTTTATCTAGTTTCCTGAGGTGGAATCACAGATTATTAAATTTATATCTTTCTTCTTTTCTAATATATGATATTAATGCTATGAATTTCCCTCTAAGCAATGTTTTCACTGTATCCCACAAATATTAAGTTGTGTTTTCATTTTCATTTAGTTCAAAATATTTTTTAATGTCTCTTGAGACTTTTTCCTTGGTTCATGTTTTATTTTGAAATAGGTTGTTTAATCTCCAAATAATGTGGATTTTCTAGCTAACTTTCTGTTATGATTTCTAGTTTAATTCCATATGGTCTAAGAGCAAATTTTATATGATTTCTATTTCTTTAAAATGTATTAAGGGGTGTGTCCAGAACACGATATATGTCTTCATGAATGTTCTGTATGAGCTTGAGAAGAATGTGTACTCTGCTGTTGTTCAATGAAATCTATAAATGTCAATAAGATCCAGTTGATTAACGGTGCCATTCAGTTTAACGCTATCCATACTGATTTTCTTACTCCTGGATTTGTCACTTACTGATAGAAGGGTTTTGTAAGAAATTTTAGCTGGATTCGATGTTAACATATAAAATAACTTTTTAGTATTTTTCAAAATACTCATAAATTTTTTCCTCCTTGGATCTTGTAAAACAGTGAATAATTTTAATTAATTTTCTAATACTAATCATCCTTGTATTCCTAACTTTATTTTAATCCTTCATTTTTTTGTATGTACTTCTAAATTTTGTTTATTTTTTGTGTATGATTTTTATATCAACATCTATCTTTAATTGTTCAGATAATTTCATATGATTTCTCTGTATTTTGAATTATTTTATGCTGATTTTGAAAAAATAATTGAGATACTTTACTTTTCTCTATAATCTGAAATAATTTAAGTTATACAGCAATTATCTGTTTCTTAAAGGCTTAAATGAAATTTTCTGGACCTCGTCCTATTTTAAAGTCTTTGACAATGCTTTCATTTCTTTCATGGTTGTTAATCAATTTGGGTTTTACAATCTTTTTGAATCGCTTTTAGTAATATATTTCCCTAGAGATCCTCAAATGTATTAGCACAGAGTTACACAAAGTCTTCTAAGTATTTAACTTCTCATTCTGAATTTTGAGTAATTATGATTTATTCCTTCCTGTTTTCTTCTCCTCCTTTCCTTCCTTCTTTTCATTCTTCCTTCTTTCAGTTCTTCCTTCCTTTCCTTCTTATTTCATTCCTTTCATTCCTTCCTTCCTTTTAATTAGGCAAAGCAGAATGTTTCTTCTTTAAAATGCAATATCCCTTGCTTCAAGTCTTTCAAAGACTTTAGAATAAAATCCAAATTGTCTATCAATACAAAACAAAGTGCTTCACAGGCTGGCATTTACCTACTTCTATATCTCACTGCCATACATACTCTATCCTGAACATGTCTGGCTTTCTTTTATCATTTCATCTTTGTATGTGCAGTTAAAATGTCCCTCACTCCCTCCCCATCCTTTCTCTGTCTGGAAACCTCTGCTAGTTCCAAGACCCATTCCAACTTATCCTTTATTTGGGAAGTCTTCCTTGGAGGTACTAAATCTAAAACCTCATCCTCTATGGAATTTTCTCTTTTGAATCTGTCAAGGCTGAAGCCCCAGGAAGCTCTATCCTCACATCTTTTTTCTATTTATACTCAATTCCCAGAAGAAAGCAAGTCCTATGGCATTAAATACCATCTTTACACTGATGAATTCTAAATTTTTATTTCCTCCAATTTTGCCCTTCCAACTTAGTATCTCTATGAAGATGATAGCTAAATATCTCAAGCTCAGTATGTCAAAAATGGAAGTCTTGATTCTACTCCTGCTCCCCAAATGTATTATTCTCTCAGTGTTACCCATCTTAGTAAATAGTACCACATTCATCCAGTTTTCTCAGTTCAAAAATCTTGAAATTATCCTTGACTCCTCTCTTTCTCATAAACCCATACTCAATCCAGCAGTAAAATCTGCCATCTTGACCTTCAAAAATATTTCTTACCACTCTGGTCCAAGTGACCATTAGCTCTGACCTGGACTACTATAATAGCCTCCCAATTGGACCCTTTTTTTATACTTTTACTGACTTACAGTGTATTTATTTTCCACATGACAACCACTACTACCCATTAAAGGATAAATCAGATTATGACCAAGACCCTCAATCTTCCAGTGACTTCACATCCCCTTTCAAAAAAATCTGAAGTATTTATTATGGTCTATAAGGCCAGAAATCACCTGACTCCTGACTAGCTCATCTCTTATCATCCCCACCATCAGTGACAGATACATCACTGCAAGACCGACCCCCATGCTATTCCTCGAACATACAAGTACCTACCACCGTACTGTTCCCTTTGATAGGAATGTGTATCTATCAGAAATCCAAATGACTCATATTCACATTTCATTTTGTTCATTTTTTTTCCTAGTTCTTACCATTACCTGACATTATATTAGATTTTTTTTTGTTTGTTTATCATCAGTTCATTAGAATATAAGCTCAGTAAAGTGAGGAGACTCATTTATTTTTTTCAGGCCTATAGCATTGCCTAATATGCTTTATAAAAACTTGTTAAACAGTGAAGGATTGAATACATTTAATGTATTATTCTAGTACAGTGTTTGTTTTTCCTGTAGATCATAAACTCTAAGTCCAGGGACTAAGTACTTTTTCTCTCTCTGTTCCCGAGAATCTGCCAGAATCTTAGGTACGTCACATAGCAGATACGTAAACAATATTTGTGATGGAGTAAATTAATAAACACCTTCATTCTCTTTTGTAAGAGAGTAAGGAAAATCTTATGAATAAGGAAATCTAAGAATGCCAGCTTGATTATGTCACATATGGCAGGTACAAGAGGGAACTCTGCAAGAAAATACCTTGAAGACCTTTTGATTTATTTTGCCCCTTTTCCAGCATAAAGGTTTCCATCTGCAAGGGAAAGTTTTCTGAAAACAGTAGCTTAGGAAAATATACAACATGTAGCTGTTATAATTGCCATGTTTATATTGCGCTCTAAGTTAGCTAGTCTGAAATAGTCCTGGTAAAAATAAACTTTCAATGTGTTTTAGGCAGTGTTTCCAATAAGCACTGACAACATGACCTTTAGTGGTCTCCAGAACTTCTCCTTTACTAAGTATTTAACTGGTTGTTCAACCCCTATGGCTTCCTGTCTGCCTTTAATTTTCCCTCAGCATTTTTCACACTGGAGCAACAATAAAATGCACAACCCATCCTTTGGGAGGATTCTGAATGTCAATTGAAAAGCCATTGATATAAAAAAAATTGAGAAGGGTTCAGGAAAAGAATATCAGTAAATATGACATAGTTGCCATATGATAGAAAACAACAAATGAACCTCACATTCTAATTCCCTAACTCCCTATTATCTACTTAACACTGAAATACAGTCCCTTCCACATTTTCTTTTCTGGAGAAATTTTGTCTTTTACAGAAGAGCAATTAGAAAATTGGAAAAATTTTTTGATAAAGTTATTGTCTGTGCTCCATAATAATTCTAGTATTTAAGAGTAATTATAATTCCTATTAAACTGCCTAGTTATTTCTGAAGCTCTTAAAGCTCTTGTTATGTTTTTGTACTCATTTTCAGTGCCTCTTTATTAAGTAATTCTTTTCCTCACTGAAAGAGCCTCATTATTAATATAATTACACATTATTGAGAAATTTGGAAGTTATAAACATAACATGATCTATAATAAATTTTTTTACACAATTTTATTGGTAATTTAAAACAAATAATCAATGGTCATTTAATAAATGTGTAACTCAGTCTAGCAGATGGTCTAATCACATAGGTACAAAAAGAATATTTTGTGGTCCAACATTGTATTTTTTTCTTACAACAGAAAAATAGTTAAGTTATATCAACAATTTTTACCTCTCAAATACAACAGCAGTATGAATCAAATTGGATTTCCTCTCTTATGCCTACTCTCAAAAGAAAGTACCAAAATATAGAGAAAGGGAACAAAATGATTGGGAAAAATAGACACTAGGGGACATAAATCATGGTTTCAATTCTCTAATTGTATATTTAATTAAAATCAATTTTCAGTTTTCAAAAGGGTGACACAGAGTATGTTTCAAAACTAAAATATTCAAAACAACAACATAAACAAAAAAAACAACATAAACATATAAGTTAGATCTATCTTTTTAATGTTTGAACTGTTGCCTGTTGCTTTTTCTGCTTAATACCTATTTAAAGCTCACATGGCAATACAATGTTTAAGTTTATTAAGGCTCTTCTATGTTAAGGCATTTACCCTCCAGAAACTCATCTACTATCTATCCTTTCACTCTACAAGAATGTCATTTTTCCCCATTTGATCCAATACTAGATCAAAACTAATGCTGCAGCCTTGTGAGATTATCATAAAATTGCTAACTGTAATAGCAAGGGACAGAAAGTCCTCACTAAAAATTAAGACTAGACCGGGCGCGGTGGCTCACGCCTGTAATCCTAGCACTCTGGGAGACCGAGGCGGGCAGATCGTTTGAGCTCAGGAGTTCGAGACCAGCCTGAGCAAGAACGAGACCCCGTTTCTACCAAAAATAGAAAGAAATTAATTGGACAGCTAAAAATATATAGAAAAAATTAGCTGGGCATGGTGGCGCATGCCTGTAGTCCCAGCTACTTGGGGGGCTGAGGCAGTAGGATCGCTTGAGCCCAGGAGTTTGAGGTTGCTGTGAGCTAGGCTGACGCCACTGCACTCACTCTAGCCAGGGCAACAAAGTGAGACTCTGTCTCAAAAAAAAAAAAAAAAATTAAGACTAAAAAAATTGGTCACAGGATACAGAGAGGAGGGGATAGCTAAGTAGGAAATTTTAACTAATATTGATGTCGGCCATAACCACAATTATCTAGATCATACTTAAGAACCCTTGACTGTGATGAGGATCAACTTAGGAAATGGTGATTTTCATGTACGAAATATAGGGAACAGTTTAGAGGACACAGCTGTAGTGTATTTTTTTGTTTGTTTGTTTTATTTTGCTTTTTAGTTTAAACACCCCAAAACTAGTACTTATATTTGTTTTTCTGAGAAAATAGAGAAAGGAAACAACAACCATGGTAAGTACTTATTCAAAAACCATGGTAAGTACTTATTCTCAAGAGCATCTTATAAATCATCCTGTGGAAACAAAGCCATGTTCAGTAGAATGCCTTAGAGTGTGCACATCAGAAGCAGTTCCGCAGTACTCTAGGGGCTCTCACCTTAAAAGTTGTAGTTCCATAGAGCTTGGTGGTGTGAACTGTCTCTGGAAGCACATTAGTGATATTGGTGATGAACTCCTCCAAGTACTTACAGGATTTCTCCAAGTGTGTCGTATTGATAATAATCTGGACCAGCTGGAAATAACAAGCACATGTAAAAGTCATTTGACTATTCACCCCACGATGAATGGCTCAATATGGATCTGTTGGTAAAAGGCAAGTAAAAGACTTGATGGCAAAGGCCATCCATATTCTGCAACGGGCAGAATAAAGCATGGGCTTACCTGTTACCTGTTACCTGTTACTCTCTTATCTGACACTTTCCTGGCATCCCAAAACATTTTGTATTTCTCCCTCTTATGGGAACACTTGTCACTCTATTTTAAACATGTTTTCTTCTATTTAAAAAGGACTAGACTAAGAACAAAAATTGCTAGTGTAAATAATTTCCAAATGAATTAAATAAATGAACTTGCACTAAAAGAACAAGATAACTTAAATGGCAATAAGAAGTTTCAAAATCAGGCATGATGAACAGAAAGATGTTATTAATAGAATAGATTGCAGCTTATTAACAGACTACATGAGTTTATGGAAGAAAGAACACGGGTATGGAAGTCACAGAAACCAGGAACTTAACCACTTACAAATTACTGATCTTGGGAAAGTTTCTTAACTTTTCTAAGCCTGTTTCTTTATCTGTAAAATGTTAATAATAATTTCTAACCCACAGAGTTACTGCGAGAATTAAATATTTGTTGTTCTTGGGTGGAACTGGAGGCCATTATTCCAAATGAAGTAACCTAGGAACAAAAAAACCAAACACTGCATGTTCTCATTTATAAGTGGGAGCTAAGCAATGGATATGCATTCATACAGAGCAACATAATGAACAGTGGAGACTCAGAAGAGGGAGGGTGGTGTGGGATGAAACATTACCTATTGGGTACAATGTACATTATTAGGGTGACAGGTACACTAAAAGCCTAGACTTCTCCACTATACAATGTATCCATGGAACAAAAAAGCATTTGTACCCCCTAAATATGTTTAAATAAATAAATATTCTGTTGTTAACACTATTTCCCTTTTCTCATACAGAAGAGAGCCTTAAAAAATTACATTACCGGTAAGATAAAAAGTTATCTTCTATAAATTAGTTGGGGAGGAGGATAAGGAAGAGTAACTATTATTGTCTGTATAGAATAAACGTTTGTAAAGAACTTCACAATTCATTTTTTACACTGTCTTCCCATAAACCTGGAGAAGTAGTTAAATGGACATAATTATAACTTCCATCTTATCATAACAGAAATGAAAATGAAGTGATTTTCTCTAGATCATATAACCTAAATGAAACTAATAGTCAAATCGAAGTCAAATTATGGACTCATCTAAATGACTTCTTCCAGTGCTTTTTAGCATGAGTGTAAGATGGCAGCCCTGGAGTGCTGCAAGTTTGTGTACATTAGGCTGAAATAACAGATTCTGGCTCTGCCATCATCTAGACCTTTCCATATTTGATTCTACTCACTGTAGACAAGGAAAAGAGAAAGCAAAATGGTACCTATTACTTATTTCTTAACTATGAAACTACTCATATTCCCCAGAGTACAAAAGAAATACATAAAGGAAATAGAACGGAATCTTTTTTTGTCTCTCTTTTCTACATCTTTAACTTTTCGTTTTCACAAGAATGGTGGCAGGGTTGTGGCAGGTGGGCAGAGTTATGGTGTATAAGCTTATGGACGAATTTAGGTCTTCTTTTAGTCTAGTGAGATAGTGAGTTGGGTGGCGGTGGATGTGTAGATGACACAAAGGAGAAATTGGAACTAAAGATGAAGGGAGGTACTACATGTGTTTACAAACAATGATATTTAAAAACAAGTTTAAAGGTTGGGATTATACTTCAGAAGAATCATTGTATCATATTGTGGAATATTAATAAAAAATACGAATAAAATTATAATCAGAAAGTATATTGTTAACCACCTCCACAACACCCAACACAGGGTTAAAGCACACAGTTCATTCTCAAACAATACATGTCAACTCATAATGATAATGTTTTAGTAACAGTTTGAATTTGGAGACTTTGAGTTTTGGACACAAGATTACTGTCTCCTATAAAATTATTCAAAACATCAACATTTTAACTTTAGAGTGCTCTAGGGAAAAATATTCAACAAAATAAGCAATTCATCAGCCTCTTCCTTTCATCATTTTCTCCTTCAGATGAGAACTAAAATCATTTAAATTGTCTAAATTAAATCATTCTTCTTCATGAGTGGGAATATGGCTACTGGCAAGGTTGTCTTGATGTGGAAGTCAGAAAATTAAGAGGGTTAATTTGGAGAACTGAAAAATTTCTATTTTAAAATTAGCATTACCTATAGGGAATACATTCTGTCTATCAAAAGAAATCCTAATAATAAGGAGGAATCGTGTCATGTTATTGAAATAAAAAACAGTGGCAGTCAAAAAGAGAAAATTGTCCTGTTTTGCAGGATATTGGCAGTTAAAGAAAAAAAAGGAGGCGGCTTCACTGGGTACAGTAGTAATTTCCCATGATTTTTTAGAGATCTGTCAACACAAAAGATCAACATGAATTACATCAATTGGCTGTCAGTCACTTTTGAAATGTTTCATTGCTGAGCATAGAATAGACTATTAAAACCCTCTAGGATTACAGTAGATACCATGTCATTTTCAGAGGGAATATTGTCTGTTAATGAGGTCTAAGTGATCTCTACTCCTGAATGACAGCTACCAAAATCCTTACAAGGGCATTTACAAATGTAAAGCCAGAATTTGGGGGGTAATTTTGAACTTAAGGATTAAATAAAGCAATTTCAGATATCAACTTCCATCTGAGTTTGAGCTCCTTCGATGATATTTTTAACCCTTACTTCCCAATCTTCTTATAAATCACACCACTGCAGCAATCCAATCTATCTTGAACACAGTTTCAAGGACATGAAACTAACAGATCAGATATTTGTTATCTCTTGTACAAAGTTCTATGAGAATCATCCAAAAAAAGAATATTATAAAGCAAACAACCACCTCTCACAACTAAAGGGGTTACTTAAGTTAAAAACCGTTAAGAATTAGAAAATTTTTCCGTCTCTCCTTTCCTACATCAGACAGAATCTATTGAGAAAGACACAGAGTACATTGTGGAGGTCATTTCTCCTCCAAACTTGCTCCCAACACCACTGTGGAACCTGAACCATGATGACAGATGTTCAATTCTTGACAAACTCCAGAAAAGAAAATGTCATCATCTTCCAAAGGTCAAAACTAAGACCTAAATTCCAAGAAGAGATTTCCACTCTCAACTATAAATTACTTTTGAGGTATACACATCTGCTTATATTATTAACAGAACTGCTATTAGCATGTTTCCAAAAGAAGAAAATTCAATACAAGTAAGCTTCAAAAGGACTAATCCAAAGCAAGAAAATGAGAAGTCATACTCCTCTCCACACCATCAATGCCTCTCAACTGTTAAATTTGCAAGATGACAAAGAACTAAATAGCAGCATTGGTTCTCATTCACAAAAATGAGCTATCCCCAAGACATCAAGGGATTTGGTCTCCATTTTGTCAGGGTACAAAAAACTGTGTAAACCATTCATTTTATAACATCTCCATGAATAAATACATAAAATAATAAAATACATGGAACTACTAGTTCCAAATTCCAAGATGTAGTACAAAATTTATATTTGATAAGACTTAAGTATAAAACATTTTAACAATGTGAACAATATCATAACTGATAATAACAGGGAGTGGAGGTAAGTGGTATGTGGGAGATATTAATAAATAATAATATAGTCATATAGACATCAATCTAAATTATACAAAAACAAAGAATGAATGCAAAGCCTTGGTCATTTCTTCAAGTTTCCTGGTCATAAAAACATATGATCATAAAAACATAAATACCCAATACAGTATCACTAACAGGAATTCTGAACTATTTTAAATTTTACCCTAAGAACTGACCTGCCTACTTTCTTTCCTTCTTTCTTCTTTCTTTCATCAATTAAGAATCTCCTATGTGCCAAGGGATTGGAATACAACAATCCACAATTGTATCCAAGAGAGACAAAGTCTCTGGCCTCATAAAGATTATGATAAACACATATGCATATAAACATATAGTATAATATTTATACTATAATAAGCACCATGAATAGAAGTGAGGCTAAGGAGCTGCATGGTGATGACAGGTCTCAGCTATTTTGAGATAAGGTAGTCAAAAAAGGCTTCTTTAAGAAAATGACATTTTAGAAGAAATTTAAAATGAAGATATAATTTTGCTCTATCTATATTATATAAATTCTTTTTAATCCAATTTATATCTTAAGCCTTTCTATCAATACATTGTTCATAAAGAAGTAGAATTTCCTTTGATTCATGTTAAAACTTTCTTTCAAATTAACTAACACTCTTGTATTCTGTGATTAATAAACTGGTTTATTTCCTTTCTCTCTGTGATACTGGTATTTTAAAATTAACATAGTGTGAAAACAGCAAAGATTAGAATTTGAATTTTTTTTGAGACAGGGTCTTGCTCTGTCACCCAGGCAAGTGCAGTGGTGTCATCATCGCTCAACCTCAAACTCCTGGGCTCAAGCAATCCTTCTGCCTCAGCCTCCCAAGTAGCTGGGACTACAGGCAAGTGCCACCATGCCTGGCTGATTTTTCCATTTTGTAGAGATGGGGTCTCCCTCTTGCTTAGGATGGTCTTGAACTCCTGGCCTGAAGTGATCCTCCCACCTTGGCCTCCCAAAAGTGCTAGGATTACAGGCATAAGCCACCTCACCTGGCCCAAGAATTTTTTAAAAATATAATTTCAAAGCTTATTTCAAATCTTATTTTAAAAGAAAACATTTCCAAAGTTATCTCAAATTTTATTTCAAACTACTTACTGATTAACCTTAAGGAAAATTATTCACTGTCTTTCATCATCTTAAAATTGGGATAATAATATTAATGTTATATCAAAGAAATAATAAATATAAATAGTTAAATATAAATGCTAATATAAATAATAAGGTATAAGGTTTAATATATATGCAATGCCTTAGAACTAGTTTTGATATGAACTAATTTATTATAGCTTCCAGCTAACTATGGTTTGAGGAAATACACAATCATGCTGGCTAGTCTGACTTTAATTCAAATCAACTAGTAAAGACTGGGCATAAAATGCTACCAAATAATCACATTATCTAGCACAAATCAATTTTCTTTTCCATGTCATAGAGGACTACATCACATCTTTCTCCTTTAACTCCCACGCTTGGTGTCCCATCCCCGCTTTCAGCTAACGACCTTTCTTTCACTGGGAAAACTGAGCATTCAGAGCATGCCACCATAACATATTTCCAACCACTACCATTTGTATCCATATACTTTGATTCTTATCTGTTACCAGAGGCAAACTTGACACTACCGAACACCAGTCCCTTTGATTGTGTATTAGATCCTAAACTCTCTACGCAATAACAGTACTCCAGAGATTTTGCACTTTCTCCTACGTCATCAATTTTTTTGCTCTCCACTGTATCATTTCCATCCTAAATAATGTGCTGTTATTTCTCCCATTAAAAAATAAAACTAAAAACCTTGTCTTAACCCACTTCCCCTGCCAGTTATCACCCCACTTCCTTCCTTTCCTTTGTAACAAAATTCTCCAAAAGAGTTGTCTTATATTTGCTATCTCCAATTCCTCTCTTCCCATTCTTTAATTTGTTTATGTAAACTCTTGATTTTAGCATAGTTTTATATTTATATTTACAAAAAGTTGCTAAGAATTCCCATATACTCATCCAGCTTCTCCTACTGTTAACATCTCATGTTACTATGGTATACAGTATGTACATATGGTACATGGTACCATAACTTGGCACAACTAAGGAACCAACATTGACACATTACTAACTGAATGCCACACTTTATTTACACTTCACTAGTTTTCCCCTAATGGTCTTTATCTACTTCAGGATCCCATACAAGATACCATATTACATTTACTCATCATATCTCCTTAGCCTCCTCTGGTCTGTGATAGTTTCTCAGACTTTCCTTCTTTTTGATGATGCTAAGTTTTAAGAAGTACTAGTCAGGTATGTTATAGAATGTCTTTCAATTTGTGTTTGTTTAACATTTTTCTCATGGTTAGGCTGAAGTTGCGGGTTTTGGGAGGGAGACCACAGAAGGAAATTTCCCTCTCATCAAATCACATCAAAGGTACATGCTATCAACATAATTTGTCACTGATAATGTTGACCTTGATCACTTGACCAAACTAGCATTTGCCAGGTTTCTTCACTGCAAAGTTACTTTTTCCCTCCTTCCACACTCTACTTTTTGGAACCAAGTCATGAAGCTTACACTCATCTCCTTGAGGAGGTAGTATCTATATAAATTATTTGAAATTCTTCTCTACAGGACCCATTCTCTTTCAAACTACTCCATCAGGAGTTTCCCACCACCATTTTATTAAGGTTATTAAGTATGAAATGTCCGATTTCCTTAAGTACTAAGTTTGACGGTTAATATATTTGACATTTCACTTTGACATTTCTTGTTTTATTTTTATTGTGAAGATACATCCTCAGTCTTTTAAATGCAATTTTTGGCTTATGATTATCTTTCATTTTTTTTTTAAGAACAATTTTTGTGAAACCATGG
>CAUYSK010002420.1:0-28565 GCA_963575035.1 Avahi laniger | reverse complement strand
GCTAGGTAAGATTTATACATATGACTCCTTGGCAAAGGATTTCATGTTGAAATGGGCCGTTAATCTAGGGAAAATAGGAATGGTGGATTCCAGGACACCAGGCAGCATGCCTTTCCCTTGTGAAATGGATGGAATTAACTTCACCCCCAGCTCAAGGCAGTGAGCACTGACTTGTTTAGCCCACCAGTGTAGCTCACCCTTCCTTCACATAGAGCTGCACTGTCGGACATGGTAGCCTCTACGTGTGTGTCTCTCTTGACATTTAAGTTTTAATCAATTACAATTAAATTAAATTAAAAATTCAGTTCCTCAGTCCCACTACCCACATTTCAATGGTTTCATAGCTACCTGTACATAGTGCAGTTATGTAAGATTTCCATCACTGCAGAAAATTTTATTGAGCATCACTGCACAGAGGTCGCATCAGGAATGACTCTTTGGAGTCAAGACAAAGTTTCTGTGCAATAAGAAGTTCCCTTGAACTCATTATGGAGAAAGGATCTTTCTCTCTTTTGCTGGATTATGTGCTACAAGGATATACTATTTGAACCTGCCTTTGTTATTTATTTATTTATTTATTTTTTGCTCATGGAAGAAGATATTGGGGAAGCTCAGATACCACTTTGGGAGCTGAAGGGGGAAGGTAACCCTGCTGAAGACAAGCCAGTGAAGAACCAAGTCCTTAGTGATGTCATTTGGGACCCCGGATCAGTCCATTTCAGTTCCATGAGCTAATTAAGCCCCTTCGTTGTCTAAGCCAGTTTAAGATGGGGTGTTTATCCCTTTGCAGTCAAGATTACGAGCTAATACATAGGACAGTCATTTATTTAAAGGAAGGCAGGGCCTCAGATATTAAGGATCCAGCTACATCTGGCCCATAAACATGAAAGAGACATAAAAGAAGGAATAGGATTTGTGAAATCTTTATATACTCATTGACTAAAATTTCATGGCTTTATTGTTGTTTTGTATATTTCTCTCATTTGGATATTAGCTTCAAGGATAATTTTAGTGGCTTCTATATATCTTGAGGAAAGAATATGTCTTGAGAAAAATGGGGAAAAGTGAAAATTGTACAAAGAACGTAAAAGTTTCTGGCAACTTTGTATATTAACCTAATAGTTTTAATTATACTAGGATGATTTCTAGGGAAGAAGAGTAGAATTTATTGATAAACTGTTGTGTTGTTGACATAGTGCCAAGGTACCTTATGTGGACTATTATATTAATTCATCATTTGATTGATTTTTCCCATTTTGCACTGAGCAAATGGAAGCTATGGGTAGGCTGGTTCTTTCCCTGGAAGGCTGTCTCTAACCTTGCAAGTTTGGAATGAAAACACCTCTTGCACTATGAGAATACCTCATGGTTTCCTTCACTTTAGCACTTTTAATGCTGTGTTCATTCTGTTGGACTCCTTTTATTTGCCTAACGGATGATGAAGCCCTGGAATTCAGGGACTTTACCGCATTTGTGTGACATTTCTAGTACACTGCTAGTGTACAGTCAATGCTTAATCAATGTGTGTCAGAGGAATGAGGCTTACAAAGGCTCTGCATCTTGTCTGAGGTTACAGGTCACTAAGTGGTGGAAAGCCAGCTCTGTCAGGGTCCAAAGCCAATGCCCTTTCCTACTACCGCTCGTTCACTAAAACCCTCTCCTTGTTCACATCTCCAGCTGCCTTGCTCTTAGCAGTTTTTGTGACCTTTTCCTCCTGGAGAAGAGAGAAAGCATGGCATATGCTATCTCTGCCTACTTCCTGCCGCCAGACCCCGAAGCCCCACCTTGTCTTCAGCCGTCCTCTTTGCTGTCTCCCTCCTGCTTTTCCAGGCCATCTCGGCTTCTTTGGCCCTGGACCCCGGCTTCTCAGTGAGTTTGCACTAACACGTATCCCTTCTTTTTCCTGTGTTCTTAATATCTCCCCTGTAACCAGATCTATACATCAATATTAAACACGACATGCCTCTCTTATCTGGGAAGAAAACCCTGTCCCCCCGTCAGTCCTCACTGGCTGCTTCCTTCCTTTCTCCTTTTCATTCACAGCACATTTTTGGAAGACATGCCTATACTCTTTCCATTATTCTCGCTTTTCATCCATATCAACCTTTATTCTGTAGCCTTCACTCCTCCAAATTACTTTCTAAAACCACCAATGATCTTCACATTTCAAAACATACGGGCCATTGTTTGCTCTCTTGGTGCTTGATCTTTTGTCAGAATGTTATGTTGTTGATCACCCCATTTTCACTGAAACATTTTATCTTCTTGACTTTCTTGTTCTTATACTTTTTCCCATCTCCCCAACCACTCATCCTCATTCTACTTTGCTGACTCTAAGTTCTGGTCCTTTTCTATTTACTTTTTAGGGAATCTCACCTGCACTTACAGCTTCAATTACCATCTGGACACATCGGCTCCTAGTTGTACATCATAATCCAATATCCTGTTCCAGGCATTTCCTAGATTGGTACCATGCTCTTCCCTCCCTTCATCCCTGACCTGGTCCTGCTACCATATTGAAGGTACCACCCTTCTCGGAGTTGCACAGTCCTGAACCCTAGAAGTCTTCCTTAACACCTTCTACACCTTCTTCTCCATCTTCCCCCCAAGCTCTTGACCCCTTGCCTTTTGTGCTCCGGCCGCACCAGCCCTTCTTCCATTTCCCTAGATGTGGCATATTCCTTTCTGCTTGAAGTCTTCACATTGCTTTCGCTCTGCTTGGAATATATGTTGTCTCCCCAGCGCCATTACCCCCTCCCCTGCTTCACCACACTTCTTATAGTTGTAATTAAATATTTTTTACATAGTTATATAATGTCTAGCTCCTCTATTAGGATGTTGATTCAGTGAGAGCAGAGCCCAGTGTTGTCCTGGTCAATGTTTAACAACTGGCTGTTCCAGTGGGAAAAATGATTTGTAGCATTTGCTGATTCCCATGGTATAAATACTCCCACCATGTCTGATTTCAAGCTGCCAACATATGGTCACTGAACACATATTTGGGAAGTGCAGGGCACTGTTGGCTCTCATAAGCTTACATGTTCGCTCCAGCATGGGGCAGATACATGTTGGCCTTTACTGCTATATTCTCAGTACTTGGGTAGTGCTTGCACATCGCAGATGCTCAGTGACTGTTAGTGGGAGGGATAAATGCATCGTTTTTAGTCCAACTGGAAATATGATAAAAAATGCTAATGTTTCAGGCAAAAATAACATAAAATTCTTCATTTTAGAATTGGACTAAGGTTTAACGTTTATCACATTCAGTCTCTTCATTTTTCTCTGTTAGAATTGAGGGTCAGGAAGCAGGATCTACCACAGTCACATAAAAGAGCTCAAGTTAAAATATACCACTCTTCCTAGCCAACCAATACTCCTTCCACTGTACTAGAATGTCATTTCTAAAAAGAAAGTAATTCCTTTTTTACTAGTGATTTAGTTCTGGTTGTATTATTAGATAATGATGTATTCATACATATAAATAAATCTGCTTTACAAAACAAAAGTAATATTTGATCATTTGTTTTAAAATTATGAATTATCTGTCAAGAAGGATGTTTCTTTTTATCTTTCCCCCCTTAATATTCTGATGTAGTTGTTTATAGAGCAGAGATATTAGTCAGCTTTCACTATGTGGCACTCCACCCCTAGACTTAGTGTCTTAAAACAACAACCACTGATTTAGGTCATCATTCCATGGGTTTACAATCTGGTATGGGATCGGGAGGATCATTTTTCTGGTCTCTAGTGGGCTCCTTCTGGCTTCTTCAGTTACCTGTGGGACGGATGTATGGTTTGCTGTCATGGCTGGCCTCCCCTGTCTGAGGCTTCAGCTGGGATGGCTAGGCTGGCTTGTGTCTGGTCCATGTGATCTCTCATCCTCCAACAGTCTAGTGCAACTTTTTCTTGTAGTACACTGGCAAAGTTATGAGAAAGAGTAGAACTGCAAGGCCCTAGAAACAGAATTGCTATATGGGCAATTGTGCCACATTTTCTATACCAAAGCAGATCATTCAAAGGATGAGAAATAGATATCACCTATTGATAACAAGGTCTGCATAATCACATTGCAAAGAGGCATGTATACATGGAAGGGAATAATTTTGTGGATGTTTTTGCAATCAATACAAAAAAGTTTTTTTTCTTCTTCAAATCAGTGGAAGATTCTGTATAATAGTAGAGTGTTTCAGTAGGAAATATGGATCAATGGCTTCCTCCTCTTTTGAAAATATTGAGGCAATATGAAATACCCGACCAAGGGAATTGTGTTAATTGTGTACACCCAACATTAGAGCCCTTACATTGCTGTGAGGTAGAGGTCTCTCTCCATACACTAAAGTTGGAGGTCCTCGACTGATGTTCTAGTAGAGAAAAATCCCTGTGAGGTTACAGGGAAGTAAAGCCACTTTCCAACCTAGTGGTCAGCAGGCTGTATCCTCCTAGCAATAGTTGTTAAAACAAGATAGCATTTTCAGACATACTGAAGAATGAGGCAGGGTAGAGGCAATTGCAACAAGAGAGGGAAAACTTCAGTCATCTTTGAGGCTACCGATTCATTGTTATCAATCTCTCACTTCGTTGTGTATTTTTTTTCTCTTCCTAAATGATTTTGAGGTGATTTTTCTTTGCCTGACATATTTTTTTCCCTGGCATCCTGTTGGGAACATGGAAATAATTCAAAATCTATAAAAACACTGGGAGATGGAAATTAAACCTCAGGATTCTTCACTGTTGAAAAATGATCATGGGCAATTTTCCATGGTAGAGAAGTAGAAATCATTTCAGACCTCTTCTTCTAGCTTGGGTCCACAACATGCATTTTTCTGGGATGAGAATCATAAGTGTGACCGAGGGAAAGTTTGGTAGGTTTTGTCAATGAAGCATGGCAAGGGATCAGTCCTTATCCTGAGCTCATCATTTTTTAAGCTGAGTGTGCTCTGGGAAGATGCAGGCATCAGCGTATTTGTATCCAACGGAACCAACAAGGCATGCGGTGAAAGGGAAGGAAGGCCATTATCTAGAGAATGTATATTGGATGGAGAGCTACTGGGGTTAAAAAATTCAGTTTATTGCCATCTTTTCACTTTGTGCTGTATAGACATGGTTCATGACCTCTATAATTGTTCTTTTGTAGGATACTCTGTGTAAGATCATAGTCTCTGAAACCCAAGTCCCTGGGCTCAAACCCTGGCTCCAACATTGTATGTATCTCTGAGGAAAACATTTAATTACTCTGAGCTTCAATTTTCCCTTCTGCAAAACAGGAATGATAAATGGGAATCTTTTATTAAGTGAAAAACACATCTGAAATATCTGGCACAGCATGTAAGTGTTCTATACTTGCTACCTGTTTTCAGTAGGCATTTTAGTAAATTTGAATATATATTGTGTGAATTTGAACTATGACAGGTATTCAGATACTTCTGATTTGTATTCTGAATCTCTTCGTACCCAATTTGATTGAAAAAATTAGGGCCCCGAAGGAATGTCAATTCTCAGGTTGCAGATATACTGACAAGTTACAGATATAGTCCTTGATTGGAGAATGATCTAAGAGTATATCCACTCAGACTCCCAGGAACTCTGGAGTACAGACTTTGGTGCCTGAACTCAGAGAGAACATGGTGCTTGTGACCTAGATCTGCAATTACTCCTGGCCCATTGAACCTCAGGAATGGAAAGCTGCAGGGGAGAAGATAGTTTGTCATCCAAACCAAGGTTCTGGAGAAAGCTGGAGAGCCTGATTGCTGGGCTGGCCCTAGAGAATTAGAGTAAATTCTCCTACTTTTTGAGAACAGGTGCCATGTCCAATTTCTCTTTGTGTCAGCAAGACATCTTCTATTAAAAGAGTGGCATTAGGGTCTTAATCAAGATGGCCCGAGGCAATCAATTTAAGGGACACTGATTTTGTCCCTCTGCTGGCCAATGTCAAGGTTCTGTTCAGGTTCCCTGTGATTCCTATGCACCTAGCCTGTGTATTTTTGAGAGCCTGTGTTGTGCTCTTCCTTGCCGTATCTGAGAACTTTAGCTGGGGAGATCTGTTCCAAATAACAAATTATTTTATCTATTGTAAGGACAAATGGAAAATCTTACTGACTCTGGGAAAAAATGTCATATATTTCTTTTTTTTAAGCTTTTTTTCAAAGCTTAAAGTAGCTACACTTGGATATTTACAGAGCACGTGCAACAAACTGTTTAAAAACAGAGGTAAGAAGAGGGAAGCACATGAAAATATAACTGGAGCAATCACAGTTTCATTCAAAATTTAAATGAGAGAATTAAAATGGGTAATAATGTCACTTGCAGATTTATTTTAAATCATATCTGAATTTTTAGGTTTGCAAGATCTGGGTAGAATAAAAAAAGCATCATTGCACAGGACTTCTTAGGAAAACAAATCAATAAATCACTAGGAAATAGGCCATGCGGTGAGCATTATTTGGTTTCTGCTGTTTGACCTAGAAGAAGCAGATTATATTAAAAGGATATGTACTTGGTACATACAATCAAGGTGACCTTTAATCTCTGACTTTATATAAACATAAAAACCATGAATATAAAAGACTGAGTTAAAGAAAAAAAAAAAGGCCTGAATCTATTAGGTTCAGCCATTTGAAATTGCCATAATTATAGGTCAAAAATGGTCCAACATGGGCAATTTCATATAGTCCAACAATACAGTCATTCTGAAAGAGCATTAGTATTACTTTTGCTAAAATGACCATCTAATGATGACAGTTTAGAACCTGACATTGATGTGACAAACATGAGTTAACTTCTCTACTTAATGGATATGATTTTATTCTAATACATTAGTATATTGCGTGACATTTTATAAATAATGGGAAGAGTTTCTACTTTCAAGAATATACATAGGCTTCTCACATTTAATTATATACATTTAAGTGAATGCACATATAACTTTTGCTTAAGTGGTCAGTTTTGAATTGGAGTTTTGGGAAAATAACCTTCAAACATTTCTCATATATTTATCATTTTATTTGTTCATGATTTATGTTCTTTTTTGTTGTGTGAAAGAGGAACTGACTTAGATTGCTTCTTTTGCAGTATAGGGTGGTAGTTAAAAGTCCAGATTTTGAACCCTGTCTGCCTGGATTAGAACCCCAGCTCTATGGTTTGTGAGCTGTGTGATGCTGAGCAAGTGATTTAACCTCTCTTTACCTTAGTTTTCACATACATAAAAAGAGGATAATAATAGTATTCCCTTGAAAGATTGGGATGGAGATTACATGAATTAATACAATGTGCTTGGATCAGAGCTTATCATGTTGGCAGCACTATGTAGGTATCATGATCATTGTTTTTCATTGTAGTCTCCTTTATGAAACTTGTGTACATGGGCTGTCTGGAGGATGACTCTTTGTCTTTTAAAGTGAGAAGCTGTACTACTTCTCCTATAGTATCAGAAATTCATCGGTGGGAGTATCGCTTTGTCATTAGAAAGGCCACACAAGCCAGGTGAACCAACACGGTGGAACTTCCTTAATTAGTTCCCATTTTGTGTGGATTGATTGGTGGAAATAAACTACTTCTAACTGTTCACTTAGCTGGGAATATCTCATCTGTTATTGCCTTTCGTATGTTCTAGCAGTTTCTTTTCAGGTGTGTTCTTTCCCACAAAGCAGTTTGGCGTAACCATGCTAAACCACAGTAAGTGATGATTGGGTCTGTGTATATGAATGTGCACCCCAGGATTCATTCATTTATTCAGCACAGTTTTATTGAGCATCTATAAGTGTCAAGCACTCTTCTGTGTCAGATGTATTGCAGGTAATAACCAGCCACCAAAATGCATAGTGAGTCAGCTGACCTGCTGTTGAGAGTGGTGACAGTGATGGTAAGAGTTCAGGGAGGGAGTAGTAGGAAGCGTTTCATAGGTGCTCAAGGAAGACATCTCTGATCAGCTGATCTTTGAGCAGAGAGTTAAAGGCTCTGGGGGGTCAGCCATGTGGTTATCTGGAGGGAGAACATTCCACTCAAAAGACTTAGTAGGTGTGAAGATGTGTGATTCAGGGAGAGTTTGATGAACAGCAGAGGCCAGTTGGCTGGAGTAAAGTAAATGGGGTTTGGTAACAGTAATAGGAGAGGAGGTCAGAGAGATCCCTGGAAGGCAAGGGCAGATTATGTTGGGTTTGTACAACCATTGTAAGGACTTTGGCTTTGCTCTGAATGAAATTTGAAGCTGTTGTAAGGTTTTGAACAAAGGTGTGTTGTGAGCAGACTTGTGTTTTTAAAAAAGGATCAGTTAGACCTCTGATCTAGACAAGATGGCATAGACACATTTCTCTTTGTTCTTCTCCACTAAGTACAACTGTAAATCCTGGAAATAAGTCCAAGAGACAGCTGGCAGAGAACTATGAAAGGTGCTAAGAAGAAGGCAGACTGGTTATGGCATCAGAACTAGAAAGACAACACAGTGGCTGGGCGTCTTATGTTTTCCCCAACTAATAGAAGAAGGTGATCCAAGTCTGGCATTTCACACCTGGATCTAGCAACAGAAGGTGGCCCAGGGAAGCTCCTTTCTGCTATGGATTTCATGAATGTCCTTCTAATGTCACCAGGGGAGCCCCACACCACTGGCGAGGGGATCCATTGGGAGCTCACCTAACAATAAGTAGCCATGGTGAATGCGCTCCTTCCTGGCCACACCTGAAACTTCTTTCTCCATCAAGAGATACAACATGTAGGTGGCTGGCCAGGTTGCACCAGAAAAGGGGAGGTCACCACAACACACAGCCTGGCCTGGGCCACCTCTTGCCCCTAAGGACCTGAGACTCCTATCCCCTACCCTGAGACACTAGGACTTCTGGGTGGCAACAGTAAGAGGGATTTCACTGGAATAAGCACTTGGCCCAGGAAGCCTACTTGTTTCCATAGACCTGAGACTCCCCTCCCTCACCAAGAAACACTGGAGGACCAGACAAAGAAACCCCTTTGCCCCCTCTGCCACAGGGACTTGCAGAAGACCCACCGGTATCATATAAACCAAGCAGACCAAAATAGCACAGCACAGGCTCTGAAAATTAAGCAGTCATTGTAATGACAGCCCATAAAAGTAGACGAGGACTCATGTGATAAACTTAACTAGGGTTGATTGCCTGCTAAAATAAAAGATTTGAACGGGATTCAAAGTCTTTTAACATAATAAACAAAATGTCATGGTTACAACTGAAAATTGCCTGTAACCAGAACGAGGAAAACCCTGCTTGAATGAGAAAAGTCAGTCAACTGATGCCAACACCAATATGAATCAGATGGAATTATCTGACAAGGATTTTAAAGTAGCTTGGAAAATCAGCATATTTAAGCAGCTGCATAAAAATGATTCAACAATCAGTTTACAAATTCTTTAGAAACAAATGCAAAAATAGAAAACCTCAGCAAAGAAAGAAATGTTTTGAAAAAGCACCAAATGAGAAGGACAAAACTGAAAAATACAATAGCCAAAATAAAAGTTGAATGGGCTCAATAGTAGAGTGGAGATGGCAGAAGATAAGATCAGTGTTTTGAGGACAAATTAATAGAATTTACCCAATCTGAAGAACAGAAATAAAATGGATTAAAAAACTGAACTAAAGCCCAAGGACCTCTGAGACAATAACAAAGTATCTAAAATTTCTATCAATGGAATCTCAAAAGAGTCCCAAAAGAATTAGGCTGAAGATTATTAAAAGGAACAATGGCTGAAAATGTCCCAAATTTGGTGGAAGACATAAACTTGCAGATTCAAGAATCTGAGCAAACTTCAAAAGGATAAACCACAGGAAATCTATACCAAGATATATCATATTTAAAGTTTTGAAGACAAAAACAAAGAAAAAGTCTTGGAGGCAACCTAAGAGAAATAATGCATTAACTATAGGGAAAGACCAATTCAAAAGTTAGGAGATTTCTGATAAGAAAACATGGAGGCCAGAAGGCAGTGGCGCATCTTTCAATTGCTTTAAAAAAATATCTGTCAACAGTGACATCCCCACCTGGTGAAAATATCCTTCTGGAGTGAAGTGGAAATAAAGACACTATCAGATGAAGAAAAGCTAAAAGATTTTGTCACTTGCAGACCTACCCTTAAAGATCGACTAATGGAATTTCATGAAGCAAAAAGGAAATAAATGATCAAGGAAGGAAACTTGAAGAATCAGAAAGAAAAAAAAAACAATGGAAAGAGCAGAAATATAAATGCAGACAATAGGTCATCCTTTGCCTAGTCAGTTTTGTAAATCGTATTTTATGGTTGAAACAAAATTATATCAGCATCCAGTATCCAGTATGGTGCTATTTAAAAGCCAAGGAGGAAAAGGGAACCCCAATTGGAAGTGAGATGATTTCCACACTTTAACTGAAGTGGTTAAAATGTTGATACCCATAGACTGTGGTAAGTCACATGTGTATATTGCAATAGCCAGAGCAACCACCATGAAAATTATATTAAAAAATACTTTAAAAAACTATAAAGAAATCAAGATAGAATCTTAAAAAATGTTCCAGGAAGCTCCAAGAAGACAAGAAAAGGAAAACAGTGGAATAAGAATCAGAGTAAACAAACATAAAACAAATGATAAAAAGGCAGAGTTACTCTAACATATCAATACTTATCTCAAAGGTAACAGCAGAGAGAACCGAGAAATAGACCCACACAAATCCACCCAACTGATTTTTGAAAAATATGCAAAATCAATTCAGCAGGGGAAAGGACAGTATTTTCAACAGATGCTGCTGGAGAAATTGGATATCCGTAGGCAAAATATAAGTATAAATAAAAATAAACAAATAAGTAAATAAAACAAATCTCTGCATAAACCTCACACTTTATATAAAAATGAATTCAAATGCATTACGGGTATTCAGGTCAAACATAAGACTATTAAACTTTTAGGAAAACACATAGGAAAATCTTTGGAATATAGGACCAGACATAGTTCTTAGACTTGACATCAAAACCATGATTCATACAAAGAAAAATTGAATCTCATTAAAATTAAAATCTTTTCCTTGTGTAAGACCCTGATAAGAGGATTAAAGACAAGCTACAGACTGAGAGAAAGTATTTGTAAACCACATATCTTACAAAGGACTTGTACCTAGAATACATGAAGAACCTTAAACTCAACAGCAAAACAAAACAAAACAAAAACAAAACACACTGAAAACAAAGACAAAAAAACTTAAACTAAACAATTCATTTAGAAAATGGGCAAAAGATCTAGATAGACAATCTACCAAAGAACATATACAGATGGTACATAAGCATATGAAAAAATGTCAATATCATTAGCCATTAGGGAAATGCAAGTTAAAATACCAGTGAGATATCACTATGCACCTGTCAGAATGGCTCAAATTAAAATAGTGATATTACCAAGAACCAGAACACTTGGTGCATTGCAGGTGGGAATGTGAAATCGTACAGAACTCTGGAAAACAGTTTGGAAGTTGCTGATAAAACTAAACATTCAGTTGCCATATGACACAACAATTGTACTCTTGAGCATTTATTCCAGAAAAATTAAAAAGTATGTTCACCTAAAAATATGTACACAAATGTTCAAAGCATCTGGAGTATATTATTTTTTACAACTGCATGTGAATCTATAATTATTTCACTAAAAATTTCAATGAAATGAAAAGGACCCTGAAGGTAGCATCTGGGGGTTCTCATTAATATTTTTGACGTTGGAACATCTCTACACAAAAATGATAGTGTGAGTAATCACTTTCCTAGGAGTATTTCACAATGTGATATTATCACTACTCCCTTCTCAATAAATGGTAGAATTATATTTATAGGAAAAAATCTTAGGGTATATCAATGTTAGTTGGTGTTATAATGTGCAAATGCCTGGCATATTTAGTCCTTTGGGGGATGCATAAATAGGAATACTTTTAGAACAACTGGAATAGATGATGCATGCTAATTTAATTAACATTTTTTATTTAACTTTACCTGAAAATAAGCATAGAGAAAGGTGAATTTAATCTAAAGGGCTGAATTCCAATAACAGTTTCATTGTAGAATAAAGTTGTTTCTAAAGGATCCCACTAAAGTTAAGAAAAAATGATTATGAAGAAATTGAAGTTCAAATCATTACTTAATGTAACTAAAATTTTTCCTTTTAGCCATATCTAATTCTGGCTAAGAAAGATGAATAAATTAGATCATGTAGACTTCTTTTACACTTTATCCTCTGAGTCCCCAAATTATTAGTTATAATATTATTTTTACATTTTTAAGGCTTCTACCGTGCCAAGATGCTCTGTGGTAATAATTCCTGATATTGTTTAACATTAATTTTGCCAGAAATTTAGCAATTCAAATAAAATGGAAAATGCAAAAAGTCATTAAAATATTAAAAAGGAAACCCAAACCCATTCATAATAATACAAATACAGATTATAACCACACCAATCTTCCATTTCTTACCTATCAGATTGTCAACAATCTAAAAGTTTGACAACGCCTTTTAATGGTAGGACTATGGGGAAACAGGCCTTATCATGCATTGCTGGGAATAGTACAATTAACACCGCTCTTATGGAGGGTAATTTAGTAATATCTACCAGAACTATAAATACATTTAGCTTTGGACCCAGTCATTTCTCTTCTGGATATCTGTCTTTTTATGTATATGTGTACACGTACAAAAATAACACTTGTACAAAGTTAGTCATCTTAGAGTTGCTTATAAAATCCTAATTTAGGAACAACCTTAGTGTCCATCAATAGGGGAGTGGTTAATAAATTATAGAACATTCATATTCAATTAAATATTTTGCAGCCGGGGAAGCAGAGGAATTGGGGAAAGGATAAAGGAGAGATAATTGTATAGATGGAGAAAGTTCTCTAAAGCATATTGATCAGTAAAATGTTTATGTCCAAAAAATGTGACTACAGGAGATAAGAATATATTTGTTTGTGTTTGCATAGATGGGAGGATAGATATTACATTAAGGAAAAGTGTTTACTTGGTGTGGGAGGAAACAAGACTGAAAGGGCACTGGTAGACTGGTCACTCTACCTCTTTAAATTGTTTTGATTTATTAATCAGTGACCATTACTTATTAAAAAAGAATGCTATTAAAATTTAGATAAGAAAATCGGTAAATGCATAGGACCACTACATATTTTGTGGTGGTGCTGGTGGTGCTGTGTGTGCCTTTGTACATATATGTATGTTTAAACTAGATGTGATGAAGCCTTACATAGTTAATTACTGTATGAATCAGTTATTTATGTGACCAACAACCACAGAATCTCTGTGGCACAGAACAATGATCATTATGTCTAGCACTCTTGTTTGTGGCTTGGCTAGGATTTGGCTGATTTAGACTGGGCTCACATGGCTTCAGATCAAGCTTTGTATTAGGCCTGTTTTGCTCCAGTCTCTGGGTGTGGAGTAGGCGCTCATCTTCCCAACATGTGTTTGTGGTGGGGCCCAGGCTTAAGAGCTAGCAGCCAACTGAAGAAGGATCTTCTCATGGATGGCAACACACAAGAAAACAAGACCAACTGCACAAGCACATTTGAAGTCTTTGCTTGCATTAATGCACACCTGCCTTTGGCCAAAGCAAGTTACATGGCCATGCCCAACATCAAATGGTCCAGTGGGAGGAACTGCAAAGGAAGTGGACATAGGGAGGGGAACAATAATGCAACCTAACACAATCATAATTGTTGCTTTTCATTAAAATAAAATAAATATAAGAAAACTTCAGCTCCGTTGTGTGCGTATGCCTTTCATGTTTTATGTTTAATTCTAATTAGGAGGGAAGATGCATTTTCCTGTTAAAATTAAATTGGAAACGAAAAGAAGGGTAACATGGATGTCTAGACAAAAGGAAATTTATGGCATGGTATTCTCTGATAAGAGTAGCCACCAACTGGTAAACAACTTCCAAAGTTTTTTCTAGAAGCTTCCTGGGAATTGTCCATTCTCATTCACATTTGTAATCTCTGACCTATTAAGAGGGAAGTGTACTTTGATGTTTTTCACTTTCAAAAATAGTCTTAACCAACTATGTTTGAGTCTTATAACGTGAGCTAAATAGTCATAACATTAACACATCAGTGATGAGTATATCAGAAAATGGAATCTCAGGAAGAAAATTTATAATTCTTAAAGTATTGTGTAGTTGACTGCTACAATTAGTATATGATGAATCAGATTGTGATTTGATTCATAATTCAAATATTTTGTAAGTGTTTCAGAGGAAAAGAATTCTGTAAAGCAAATGATTTAGAAATTAAAATGAGAAGTGTCCCAAGAGGTGAGTAGTTGTAATATGTATTTGAAAATAATGTTGCCTACACTTCCTGGTAACCACTATTTTATTCTCCATCTCTGTGCCTTTGAATATATTGTTTTAGGATTCCATATGTGAGATCATGTAGTATTTTTTCTATGTCTGGCTTATTTCACTTAGCATAATGTCTTCCATGTATTTTACTGGGGATTTTTGCTAAATGAGTAGATTATAGCTGCTCTTGCTAAAGGGGGGAAAATGGGTAACTATATGAGATGATGGATATGTTAATTTCTTTCACTATAGCAACCATTTCACTATATATATATGTAAGATGATAGCATCTTGTTGTATACCTTAAATATACACAATAAAATTTATTTTAAATGTTGCCTAGATGGACGTGATGTAAGATTTCCTTTATTAGTATTAGAAAGGATTTTAATTGTACATGTAGACACACGACATTTCCATTTGAATTTTATGTAGAAGCAAAGATATTACACAAGGAAAATGTGTCTCTTTCACTTCTACACTCTAGATGTTGGCAGGCACACTTCTATCCAGTAATAGGAAACACAATGAACTTGTGATTGAACATAATAGAATTTTCTATCAAATTGTAAAATTTGTCAAAACCATAACATGTTTATCATCCATATCTTCTTAAGAAGCATGAATATGACAATGCCTTTAATTTTCAATCACCCACATTTTCTACAGTCATATCATTCATGGTGAGATCCATCCAACAAACATATCTATTTTAACTTGGAAGAATTTAAGAACTGACAACTTCCCACTTCTTTGATATTTGTCATACTTAGAATCCCTTAGAAACCTCAACATTTAACCATTTCCCATGCTTCAAGGGAATGTTTTGTTACGAAAAAAATTTCCACAAGTATGGAAGAGAAGGAAAAAGAAGTGTAGTTTTAATAGAATGTTCAAGATTCAAGGTTATATAATGTGAAAACTAGGTAGCATGTTCCTAGCATGTCCTGAATCGGTAGTGAACATGTGGCTTCACTGATTTTCTTTTCCCTTTATACTGATATATATATATAAATATATGAGAAATATAGATTCCACACTAACTACTAAAGTCAAAGTTCTTATGTATGTTTCAATCACAGTAAAATGAAATTCAAATGACAGGTGAAACCAGTACTAGCATGTTTTGGAAGTGTGGTCTGCGTTCTCCTGTTTTGTTCAGGGTATACGTTCCTAATGCCCTTTTTGTGAACCTGGTTGATCATTAAGCTGGTCGGAGTGTATGAACTACCTGAAATTCTCAGATAAGTAGTTTCTTAATATCTCCTTTTATATTCCCTGTTAAAAGCAGTTAGTGTTATTTTTGCTCGATTACGTGGAACTGTTCAATTACACACTTTGTTTTTAAACTAATTGTTCCTTAACACCCTACTGTCATTTTGAACTTTGAAATGCCTTAACCGTCTCTATCAGGGACAGGTAAAGTTTTGAAGTTAGTGAGCCTGATACTTGCATATAACTTGTCTTTATGATGGCAGAATAAAGTGAAGATTTCAGACAATTATCTTGACGGTTAGGCCTGACGGTTAGGCCTCCAGATGGGCTGGCTGCTCTGTTTACAGGCAAAGCAAACTGGACGTTGAGATGTCTACAGACAACCTGTTAAGTACATAATGGTCCGGATTGCCTTCTATTCTCAGCACCCAAGCCACTTGCTGGTGTAAGTTGGCTATTTAAGGGTGAGCGTTAACTCTCATAGGTCACCAGGGAACCATTTAATAAGTAACTAGAGGCCTGGAGATGTTCATGTATTCCTCTAAATGCCCTGGTTTTGTTACTGGTGCAGTTCACTCAAGGTCACTCTGTGGTTTCAAATATTTAATGTCCTTCCCAAGTGACCTGGGTCCAGTGGAGAAGCTGGCTGATTTATTTGTAGTCGGCTAGTACATAGTAAGCTAATTGAGTTCATGATAATTATATTCTGGCAAGAAAAAGCTGATCAACAGATGTAATGGGAGTTCAGAGATGCCAAATTAAATCTGAATTATGATAAAACAACCTCATTAGATAAGCATGTATACATTACATATTCATAACGATTTTGAGCTGAATACCTTTGTGAGTATTTTTTGGTAACTTTTGATATAATTTGGTAACTTTTAATTTGATATAATTTCAAACTTACAAAAAATTTGTAATACAAGGAACAACTATACATCCTTCACACAGATTCACTGATTGTTTCTAATTTTTCCCATCTGTTTCATTATTCTATTTACCAAGATATAATTCTTTTTTCTGAACCATTTGAAGGTAAGTTGCAGACATGATACTTCTTAACCTCTAAATACTTTAGTGTTTATATATTCTAAGAGCAAGGACATTTTTTACATAACTTCAACGCATAATAATCAAAATGAGGAAATTTATAATGACACATACAATTATATAATTTTAGTTATGCTTTTAATAAATTGTATTATATGGAGAAAAGACAGGGAGATGAAAGTGAATGACCACAATTCCAAAACGCCATAGCGTCAGTTGCATTGAGACAGATTATTATGCTATGTAATGGTGAAATAATGCTGACTTATTTGACAATCACACATTAGGCTAACAGAGAACCATTAACAACACACTTAGCAAGAGAATCTGTGTAATAATGTAAATAATATAGATAAGGCATACTATCTGAATTTTGGATTTTAAAAAATATCATCCATTTTTTCAGACTTTCTGATGGTTCACTTTTGTAGCAATAATTAAGAAGGTTAAATCCCCCTTCCTGAAGACTTTAGGGATGTGCCTGTCCATTAGAATTATCTGTTCTCACCTACCTTGTGTTTGTTTTTATAGTCTGTTTCAAGAGGAGACATTAGATCTGGTAAAGTTCTCTTGCCCAAGAAGCTAATTCTGAAAACGTATTCACTGGGCGAACTGCAGACTGTTACATGGTGAGGTTAGGATGAACACTGAAGAACAACATAAAGGACGGATGAACCAGTAGCATCACTCACTGCTGAGGATGGTTAGAGGTGTGGGAAGAGAGCTCTCCTTTACTTCCACCTCTTGAGTATCTTAACATCAACATTTCTATAATGGCATTGGGAATTTTTAAATAAAGGATGCAACATCACCTGCACCCTCAAGTCAGTTACAGAGGTAGGATGTGCTTCATTCCTAAGGCAATAACGGAGGCAAGACTGCACTCATATCATTTACAAGACGTAAACGGCACATTAGTGGCACCAGTGTCTGTCCCTAAGAATTTAGGGGATGGACAGAGTATCTTAAAGACAAATAGAGAAGATTTATGGGAAATCAGATATGTAGAAAGGAAGGAAGAGAGCATTCTAAGAAATGTTATAAATAAAAGTATATAGCTTCAAGGAAGCAGATAGCTGCTGAGTGGTGGCTGAATATGATGTGGGGTGGGTAATGTGTATATCAGGGATTCCAGTTTGTTGCCAGTTCTCATGAAAATAGGATGCCTGTTAAGGAAATCAGCTCTAACATATAATTAGTAGAATAGGATATACCTAAGAGGTGCATGCTTTTCAAATATCTGATTACACCTAAGACTTTGCGAAGACATTTGTTCGTGCACATCTTACCATAGTGAAATCCAGGCCAATAATTTCGGCCTTTGCATGTAAAATTTATGACATATGTAATAGGATATAATACGAGGTGACAGAGAACACTCAGAACAAAGAGGACTGTTAACTTGACATATATTTTGTAGGAGATGTCATGGGAAAACAGGCATGTTCACTTATTGCCAGTGGAAGTATAAATCATTATAATACCCATGGAGGGCAACTTGGTGATATTTATCAAGGTTACAAATACACCTTTTGCCCTGGAAGTCCAGCTTCTGTAATTTATCTTACAGAGTCACTTATGTATGGTGCAATAAAAAGCAGAAGATTGAAACTCAAACCAAATATTTGAAAATGGGAACTGGTTAAATAAACCCTGGTAGATCAGCCGTGGAATACAATGCAGCTGTAAAAGAAAAATTTAAGGAAGGAGAAGAAGGAGGAGGAAGAGAAAGATGTGCTCTATGTGCTGTTTTAGAAGCATCTCCTGGAACAAAGGCAGGGATAATCTCATTTGCATATATTTGCATAAAGAAACTAGAAGGAGTTATAAAAAACTGAATAAAAGTGTTTTGTGGTGGGTGGAAACTGGCAGATGGGGATAGGGGTGGGTGTGAAAGTTTCCACTGTGGAAATTTTTTTGCACTTTAAAATTTTTGAACTGTGTTTATGTCGTAGTTAATGAAAAAAATTAAAAGATCTCTTGTGTTCTTATAGGATTGGCAAGGACTTCTAGTTTTCCACCTGAACAGCTAATCTCCCAGTTGTTTTGATTTTAAACCAGAACGTTATCCTCTAGACTTAAAATAATATTTTCCTAGCTTCCCTTGCAGCTAGGTGAGGTTTTGAGATCAATGAGAAGTGTGGTGTGGTACATCTCAGTACTTTCTAAATGGATCTATTCAGCCATGAGATTCTTTCTGTCTTGCTTTCTTCTTCCTGAATGTGGATTTGATGTCTAGAACCTCAGCAAACATCTTGGACAATGAGGGGAACTTGATATTGGAAACCATGTGGTAAGAGGGCAGAGAAAGACCCATGAGTCCCTGGTGACAGACATTATGGAGCCACCATACTGGCTGCTTCCTGGTTTCTCTCACATCGAAGAAGAAAAGCTCCTATCTTGTGTACACCACTCTTATTTCGATCTTTGTGGTGTTGATTAGAAATTGGAATCTAATCCAGCATTTGCCCCCAATGTAGGAGAATAACATTTTCCTTTAAGATCTTTTCTTTCATTAACTTTGCTGGGACACTCTAACCTTCTTCCTTTACTGAAAATCTAGTTTCTCTTTGGGATGATATAATTATGCTTGTGATAAGTGTTTCTGGAGAATCATGAAATATAATTATTATCTGTCCATGTGTTTTGCAGTCCAAAGAGCCAATGTTGGAAAAACTCCCATAAGTGCATCCTGTCATTTTTCTTTTTAATGTAGATGTACAGCTGAATTTTTAATATTTCATATGCAGTTAAAATAACCATACTTGTGTCAAAGTAAATGTTCAGATTCTCAATCATGGATTTAAAGATGTGGAAATACATCCATTTTTAGGGATGGTACATGTCTGTTTTTTGGTTTGGTTTGTTTTGTTTTTTGAGACAGAATTTCACTCTGTTCCCCAGGCTAGAGTGCAATGGCATCAGCCTAGCTCACAGCAAACTCAGACTCCTGGGCTCAAGCCAACCTCATGCCTCAGCCTCCTGAGTAGCTGGGAATACAGGCACATGCCACCATGCCTGGCTATTTTTTTTCTATTTTTAGTATACACAGGGTCTCTCTCAGAGTGCTAGGATTGCAGGTCTGAGCCACTGCACCTGGCCTACATGTCTGTTTTATTACCACACCTATTAAGGCAAAAAGTATGAAGAGTAAGTAATAGGGAAAAAATATGGAAACACGGATGAAATCTATTTTTTAGATTTATGGGTTGTTTGCTCAGGTGGTAGTGGGGAGGACTGATGTATTTTCAGCCAGACATCTATTAATGTGACTATAATAAATAAACTTTAGCTACCAAGTAAACATTAACCTTTTTATTGAAAAGATTTGGTAGTAAAAAGATACGTCATTGTCTCGTTGCTGGAAGACTTGTGCTTTCTCATATTAGAATGGGAAAGGAATTTCCATCAGTAGTCACACAAGTACCTCTGTCTTATATTAGATAGCTGTCTAAACCAGCTTTGCTCACTTAAAAGCAGTGTATAAATACCATTAAAGTTCAATCTTAAAGGTCTAAGGAAGCTAACAAATTCAGCTGGTGTTTCATAATATCTAATTTTTTTTTAGACCTGAGATCACTTCTTTGGGGCCCCTTATACAGATTCTAAATTGCATACCTGATTCAGCAGCCTCTTTCTCTGCCTCAGTAGAAATAATATTCCAAACTAATTTTTACATGATTATTCTACATTAAGAAGATGGGCTTTCTTGCATGCTGTTAGTAGAAAACATTTTAGAAAAGTAAAGAAGAAATCATGCAAAAGGAAGATGATTTTTTTGAAATAGGCTAAGAAGATACAGCAATAATTTGTCTTTATGTTATTGAAAATAAAGCGCTGCTGTAAACTGAATGTTTGTGTCCCCTTTGCATCCAGATTCATACATTGAAACCTAATCCTCAGCGTGAGGGTATTTGGAGTTCGGACCTTTGGGAGTTGATTAGGTCGTGAAGGCAGAGCCTTAATGAATGAGAAGTGCCCTTTGAAAAGAAACCCCAGAGAACTCCTTAGCTCCCTCTGTCATGTGACGACATAGCAGAAAGGTGGCCTCACATGAACCAGACAGAAGTCTGTACCAGACACTGAATCTGCCGAGGTGCCTTGCTTTTG
This sequence comes from Avahi laniger, assembly GCA_963575035.1. Lineage (NCBI taxonomy): Eukaryota > Metazoa > Chordata > Mammalia > Primates > Indriidae > Avahi > Avahi laniger. The sequence goes on along the minus strand of CAUYSK010002420.1, from coordinate 7,871 downwards.
GACTTCCCAGCCTCTAGAAGCATGCAGAATAAATTTATGTTGTTTATAAGCCACCCAATCTATGATATTTTTATTATGGCAGCTCAAACAGACTGAGACCGACTCCTTTTCTTCATAGATCTAACTATAATACATTAATAATTAAAACACTACGATAGAGGTGATATGGCCTTTATACTATACATATTTATTGTCTATTATGTATTCATCATTCAAAAGATATTGATCATCTGCTTTGTGTTAGAATCTTGGAGCTTGACATAATAGAGTTGATCTCTGATGTCATAGAGCTTTGTAAGGGAATCTTGTAATGAATGAATTCCTCAACAAATACTGTTAATTGCAAACTGAGATAGGTACTACGGAGGGAGAGCAGGCCATTCTGCGAGTCGGTTACAAAAGAGCCTGATTCAAGCTGTGGGCTCAGAGAGCCCTAAGCAAGTGAGAGGTGAGGTCTAGGAAAATGGGGGTGCGGGTGCGGTGCACCTCGGGTTCTAAGTATATGAGTCTTTTAGTGCTCTGCAACGTGAGGGAGCTTTACCTTGTCCATCTGTAGAACTTTACAGTGTGAGGCCAATGAAGGTGGACCTTAGAGAGCAAGAGAAGGGACAGGTGAGTTAAGAAGCAGAGCTAGGTGGGGCAAGACCACTTAAGGCCTTAGGGATTTCGTTCTTTGTTATTTATCCTTCAGTCAAAGGGAAATCATTGAAAGGTTTTGGAGAGACAGTGAGTGGGGGAAAGAAGGTTCAAAGCAGTCAGAGTGGATGCCAGAGCTAGTAGCAAGAACAGACAGCTCCTTCAGAAGAAACTAGATATTTGAGTGTTGGTAACACCTGATGTCTCACCTAATCCACCTCTCCTTTACATCTGAAGAACTGAATGGCAGTCTTTTTATTTTCCATATGCAATTACAAATTACATTAAGTGAAAGCAATAGTGTGTGTGTGTGTGTGTGTGTGTGTGTGTGTATAGTATATACTTGTTTTTTGAATAAGAATATTTTCTTGACAACGAACATGGAGCAATATTATCGTTTTAAAAAATTGAACAATATCCCCTTTTGTGGATGATCCACACTTCATTTGATAGGTTCCATACTGATGAAAATTTTGCCATCATCAACAATGTAGCAGTGAACATCTTTGTATATTGATATTGCATTCTTTTTTTATTTCAATAGATTTAGGGCATACAAGAAATTGTATAGTGGTGAAATCAGGACTTTTAGTGTACCCACCTAAATGGGTGAATGGCTCACATTGTACTCAATCTGCCCAGATGTTTCCCTTTGGATAAAAGTCTAAAATTGGAATTATTAAATCACATATACAAATGTTTGTGTCTTTGGTTACATATAATTAAATTGACTTACAGAATAAGACTGCTTTAGTTTTAGCTTGCACTTCTAATGCATGAAAATGTTTATCGCCGTGAATGTTTGCCAAAATAAGAAATTTTTGACAATATGAAAATATATTATTGCCTCAATTTTATTTCTTTGATTATTTTGAAATTGAACCTCCTCATATAAGTTGTTTTTCCTTTTATTTCATCATTTTTGGTAATTTTTTTGTTATATTTTATTTATTTTTCTATTAGGTTGTATTTCCTATTCCTATTGATTTTATATATTAAGGATATTAATGATTTGTCAGGCATATTGCAAATAACTTTTCTAGTTTGTAACTTATCTTTTAACTCTAAAACATTACTTATGAAATAATTAAAAATAAATAACATAATGGAGATCTTTGTACTTAATATTCATATTTAATATATAATGAAACAAATACTTGTAAGTGATTAATGTGGTAGGTAATATCCTAAGCATTTACACATATTATTTGATCCTCATAAAAATTATTTATGGTATGTCCTGATATCATCTCTGTTCTGCAGATGAGCATACTCAGGCACAGAGTGGTTGAATATATCAACTAAGCACATATAACTATTGAGCAGAGAAACTGCAATTCAAAGCTAGGCAATTGGCCTTAGAATTTATGTTCTTGGCACTGCATTTTATTATAAGTTACAAAAATCTTTTTATTCTGGGTACTAATTATTTGTCAAATCATTTACATTGCAAATATTTTCTCCCTCTTGGATGTCTCTCTTTTAATTTTGTTTATGTTGTCTTTTGATATACAGAAGTATGTCATAACCATTATAGGGCCATAATAATGTGGTCAATTATCAATCTTCTCCTTCCTGGGTTATGTTTTTTTGTAGCACACTTAAAAAATACATTCTTACTCTTATGCCATAATGATTGGCTCCAATATTTTCTTCCAAAAATCTTGAATTTTTACTTTTAACATATAGAGCATTAATCTACATATAATTAATTTCTATGTGTGGTATGAGGTAGAAACTTAATTTTACCTATTTTGTTATAGAAAGCTTATAACTTCAGTAATATTTATTAATATAAATTTATTAAGGCTTTGAACTTCTTAGTTTATTTATTTCTAGATGCTTTTAAAATATTGTTACAGAAAATAAAATTGCTTTGTTTATTACCTTGCTGAGATTGGTTATTCTAGTGTGTAGGAATGCTATCAGATCTTAGAATATTGATCTAGTAACCAATAATCTTGCTTAACTATCTTTTGAATTTTAGTAGTTTTTCTGAAGATTCTCTTAGATTTCCTATGTAGAACAGTAATCTATCTTTAATCTATACACAATCATGTATTTTTTCAAAGCTTTTTATCATTTAATTTTTTTCTTGTCTGCTTGAATCATCTTGGGCCTCTGATAAAATACTGAATAAAAGCAGAGCTATCTGGGCCTATATATTTCCCCTGATCTTAGAGGGTGAAAATATCTTAATATAAAGCATGATCTCAATGTTAGATTTTCAAAATATATTCTTTAACATATTAAAGTACTTATTTTTATACATGATTTGCTAAAGGCTTTGGGAAAATTATAAATAGGTTAAGTTTTGTCAAATGACTTCTGCGTAAACGGAAAGGAGCTTTTCTCCTCTCATATGTTAGATTAGACCCTACTTGCTCTTTGCTGAAAGCTGCTTGCTAGTATTTTATTTTGAATCTATATTCATAAATGAAACAAGCCTGGGATTATTCTTCCTTGCACTTTCCTTCTTCAATATCAAGATAATATAGCTTCATAAAATAAGCTGGATAAATTATCTTGTTTCATTATTAGTTATTTAATATTTTTTATGTTCACATTTCTTCTCAGTCATTTACATTTAGTTCCTGTCTTGTGTGTTGTACTCATCAAGAAGAGTATCCCCCTCCATCAATATTATAAAAATAATCAACTCTCTTTTTTTACATTTTCGATATTGTGGGTTTTTCTTTAACCTTTAAATCTTAAATAGATAACATAGAGTTGTTTCTTCCACATGCATAATCAAGATGGGGTTATACAATTCTTATTTTAAAACCAGTGAAAAAAAATCCAAAGATCTTTTTAGAAGATGCCTCAAATGTATTCTTCGTGATACCAGCTGGGGTGCCCAAGAGAATTGCTGTAGGTTTCAGGCTTAAAATAAACCCGAGTGTCTACCTAATTCAACAATATGATTCGGTACTTAATGCAGAAGTAAGCCTTCATCTCAAAATATAACTAGAGAAGAAAAATTTAATTCCAGAAGCTTTCTAACTCATATAAGCTATTACTCAGTCAGAACTAAGGATTTACTTTAGCAAGCAATTGGAATTCCCAAGCACACCGAAGCAAGGTATAGATAGGTAGCCTGAAAAGCAATACGTGATGTTTTAAACAAGCATCCATCTCTGGAGCAAAATTTCCTCTTTCAGGTTTACAATCAATGATGCTATCAATGACATGATTTTTAAACAAATGTTGAATAAACTTAAAGAAAAACGCTAATTATTTTTAAATGAACAGAAACATGAAGAATACAGTTTACGTACAGCATGAATGAAGAAGGATAGAGTTTTTGCCTGTGTTGGATTTTGTAGGTCCTTCTTGATTCCTGCCTCTTTTGAATATATATGCTAGGTTTCCAACTTAGTTAACCTTACTATTAATCTTATTCTCTGCCAGTGTATTAAAAAGGCAGTATTTGGGAATGTTGTTCTTTACTTGTTGGCATTTACTTACTTATCTTTTTGTTTCTATTAATGTTGCTATTACACTGTTTGGAACTTTAGCCATTGTATGTGTTGTGTGTGCATGCCTCTGTGTGTACTTTCTGCATGATCTGTTTCTACAGTATCTCTCTGTAGATACTTGTAGCAGAAATGCAGACATGCAAATGCAGAAGACATCATGATATTTGTTGAACTAAATAATACTGATGCCACACATAGAAGATTGCTTGTTTGTCTATTTAATTCAATAACATATATTGGGAGTACAGTGTGTGCCAGGTAATACATTGCATTCTGGGATATCACACAGGGATAAAGACCTCACGATGGAGAGAAAGAGATGATGTGTCTACAAAAATCACATCAGACAATATGATGACTGATATTCTAGTACCATAAATGATGAGTTGAGGGAGCACAGAGAAGGAAACAATTTGCAAGTGTTTGGGTGTGAATGCAGGAGCAGCGATGAGGAAGAACACACAGAGAAAGTAGAATTTGGTCTAGGCTTTGAAGGGAGGTGTATTTCAGATAGAAGGGGACCAAAGCACTGAGTCATGAGGGCCCTTTGCTTCTCTGGGGAATGGAAATAATAGAGGATGTGTGGTGAGCAGTGAGTGGTGATTACGGAGCAGGAAAGGTTAGGCTGGAAGGACTGGGACCTGGAGAAAGTAAAGATCTCCACAGAGTTGAGGATGCATTCAGAATCTGAACAATGGCTGTAATAACAGGAACATGGGAGAGACACAAGAAAGAGATGGGATCGATGACAAATTAATATGCAATATAAGGAAGAGGAAGAAGCAAAGAAGAGGTGGAAGAGTCTGGTTTGGGTAACCAGATGGAAGGTGACTCATGAGTGGAATGGAGAATTAGGATGGAGAAATGGCTTGTTTTGTTTGTTTTTTAAAATGATTTTGAGTATGGTGATGAAAAGAAAAAGATAGTGAATTGAGTTTTGATCATACTGAGTTTGAGGAGCCTGCAGAACTCTTTAGGTAGAAATGTCATAAACCTGGAGAAAATGATTTCGGGTTCTGACAGAGTGAGAAATAAATGTCCCCAGGACAGGGGTGATGATCGAAAACAAGGGAGAGGATGAGCTTGTATAGACAGACATGCACATAAACCAGTTTCTTGACATATAGAAACTTTTAAGGTGTACCATGGGAAGAGTCTAGCCTCTTGCTGATGAGTGATCAATGAGAGATGAAAGGAGAAAACTTTAAAGAATATACCATAACTTACTGTATCAAAACATCACATGTACCCTATAAATATGTACAACTGTTGTGTACCCATAATAATTAAAATTAAAACATTAAAAAAACTTAAAGAATATTTTCTTGAAAATTGAGGGACAAGTGTTCCTAGAGGGAATTGCAAACAAAATAGATTGCAATTATTTAATAAAGGCCCTAACCTCCTTGCCCTTTAATTGGCATAGCCCTAGAGCAAGTTCCACACAGTTTTCCAGAATTTCCCGGCAGGACTGAGCCCCATTTTCCCATAGCGGGTCACTTGTACATTGTAACGCTTTTCATTGCCTTTCTTCCCCTCTCTGTCTCACTTCTCACCTCCCCTCTGAGTGCTTTCTTGGGTCACCTCAGGATAATCTACTCATAATCAAATCCTTGCATCAAGGTCTACTTTTGGGGGGAAACAAACCAAAGACAGAATAGAAGGTTTTTTTTTTTTTTATCCCTAAGAATGTAAGAGTGGGATGGGTTAGAAGGAAGATGAACTGTGGAGAGAACTTTTGAAGTGATGGGGTGGAGAAATAATTGAGTAAATAATAAATAGTCAGAAGCACTAAAGGAGTTGGAATTAGAGCAGCAGGGGCCCTTCATCCCTGAACCACAAAGGAAGAGACTGGAGTGAATGCACATCACGTTCGAGGTGTGATCATTCTTGATCATTCCATCCTGCCATGTCTCATAAAGGAGGTAAAATTGATTATTGAGCATACACCTCTTCATAAGCACCCTGGGAAAGACCATTCATCCTAAGTCTGCTGTCATTATTCATTCAACACCTATTTATAAAGCACATACTACGTGTCATACTTATGATTTTCTGTCCTAGACGATAAGATCCCCTTCCATCATTTTTTTCCCTTGCCACTTATTTGACAACATGGGTTACTTCCTTCTACTTTTCTGACATTGAACTCAGTTAATCTTACTCTGCTTTTGCCAGCTATGGCAATAAATTATTGTCCTACACATCTGTTTTGAATTTAAACTGAATATCCATCTTGAAGTTGCCTTAAATTGTTTATGGTAAAATTCGTTATGCATAATAATCAGGTAAGACAGTAAAATATAAATAAATAAATTAGTCAGTTGAATAATGTTGCTGTGAAATACAGCAGGGCTCTTGAGAAGGTAATTAATATTCTTACACATGCTGAAATAGAGCAAAATGAGTTTTTTTGTTGTCTGATTTTCTTATCTGGTTCTTCTCTGGCTTCTAACTTTATTAGCATGCACATTTTACATTATATAATTATAAGTCTTCTGGGTACACATCCTATGAAGTAGTCTTGCCCCTCCAAAAAAAATCAAACCTGAAATTTATCAACCTTTAGATTCAGCTACTGATTTATTGGAAATACTGAGAAGAAAAACATACGACTAAATGATGGGGTGGAAATCAATTTGTACTATACTATTGGAAGTGGGAAACTCTACAGAACAATCAACCTGGTTTAGTCAACAAATCAGAAGGAAAAAAATGAAAAAACATTAGCCGAATGGGGAAATTGTAGTTCGGAATACTTACAGGTGATTTTAACCAATTGCAATGTGTAGCTTTCATTTAGATTGGGATTTTCAAAGAGAATTATGGCACAAATGAGACAGTTTGAATATTGAGTGTTAGATGATACTTAGAAATTGCCATCAATTTATTTTAGGTATTTTGATTGTGATAAAAAGAGGGAAACCACATCTTTAGAGATACGTTCTAAATTATTTACAGGTACAATTATAGGATATCTAGGACTTGATTAATATAGAATAGGGGAGTGGGAGCCGGGGGTGGGGTAGGTATCAGAGGGCCATGGGTGGATGGTTTTTGAAGCTGGTTTATGGGTCTGGGCATTCATTATACTATTCTGTTTATTTTTGTGTATTTTAAAAAGTATCTATAATAAAAACAGAAAAATAATAATATATAGATAGATCACCCTTAGTTTGTTAACGGAATGTGGTTTATTTTTCTATTAAAAACTTTTGCTGGCCGGGTGCGGTGGCTCACGCCTGTAATCCTAGCACTCTGGGAGGCCCAAGCGGGCGGATCCTTTGAGCTCAGGAGTTCAAGACCAGCCTGAGCAAGAGCGAGACCCCGTCTCTACCAAAAATAGAAAGAAATTAATTGGATAGCTAAAAATATATAGAAAAAAAAAATTAGCCGGGCATGGTGGCTCATGCCTGTAGTCCCAGCTACTCGGGAGGCTGAGACAGTAGGATCGCTTGAGCCCAGGAGTCTGAGGTTGCTGTGAGCTAGGCTGACGCCACAGCACTCCACTCACTCTAGCCCGGGCAGCAAAGTGAGACTCTGTCTCAAAAAAAAAAAAAAAAAAAAAAAGTCGTAATAACAACAAACAACAAACACCATGGCACAGTGTTTGGTTCAAAATCTTTCTGGAATCGCAGACCTCTTTGAAAATCTGATGAAGCTATTCACGCTCTATCTGGTACAAAGCACATAAAAATTGTGTATAATATTAAAGGGTTTACAGACCTCTTAGAGCCTATTCATGAACTACTAGGT
>CAUYSK010002418.1:0-51795 GCA_963575035.1 Avahi laniger | reverse complement strand
GATTTGCCCCCCCGTCCCCCTAATCCCTATACAGTTTTTTATTTATTGTTTCCGCTTCTGAAACTGCTCTAGAAAAAAACGACATGCTGATAATCAAGTTAAGAGAACACTTTACAGTTCTCATTTTAATTGACTTTAATTGTAAGCATTGCTTATAAACTAGCCCTTCCTTTTCAAAAATGATTTAGTTTACCAATCCATTTGCTTCCGTCCCTCATCTATGACTTTTTCTGTCTCTTGCACCCTCTATTTTTTCCTTTCTATCCCTTAAGTGCTATTATTTCAAAAATTCTCTCCCTGTTTCTAGATGGTTGATCTCATGTTAAGTGCACTCTAGTTGCGTTAACATTTTCATACAGTCATACCTACGTTGATGGGTTATGAAAAAGATTGGAAATATTGATTATCATTCATCTGGCACATTCATGGCATATGATACAGTCTCAATAAGCAACAGACATATCACATTTCAAATTGTCTCTCTCTTGTTCCTTTTTCATTCCCTCTAAAGTTCTAATATCAAAAGTATATTTAGCTGTGCTGTGTTGTATCAAATTGGTTGATACGACAAAGTACCAAAAATTCAACTTTTTGCAACACCAGCGAAGCTTATATTTTCATCCACATAATTGAAAATGCAGCGTTACACTGGGTTTCAAATCACCAGCTCTGTATCTCTGCAGTGTTTATTTTAGTGTTGGTGCTGTCCATAGTTTCTCTCATGGTTGTAGGATGACTGCCAGTAGTCCTAACATCGATGTTTCCTTGATCATATCTGGCAACATATTTTGTGTGGGGGGAGAAAAAACAGGCAAGTTTCTCAAATTGCTCAGAAGAAAGTCTACTTGTATACCCATAAACCTAATCATCTTCTTTCTCATCATCATCATCATCATCATAATAAAACTGGAAGAATTTAGTATTTCACCTTTATTTCTCCTCACATCTTTATCCGTTATTCACCCTTCTAATACTCATATACACACACACACATTCTTTCAGATATAAGCTTAGGATCATAATACAATGTCATAGCATTATTGACTTAAAGAAATTATAGTTTCTGAAATTTTCAGAGCAATGAAGTCACTAAAAAAATTAAGAAGAGAGAATCCCTGTTCTATTTTAATACAGGTGAACTCTAATCAAACCATAATACTGTAGTTATCCGATAGGGGAAAGGCCTATTTATTTAGAGCTTGTTGCAACTTCCATTCATTTCCTGCTCATCTTTCTCTTGTTTAAATGTAAATTTTGAACTTTTTATTTGCAATAATAATATCACTTTGGACAAACAATAACTCAAAATAGCCTTAAATATTTTAAAAGAGATTAATCTAAAATAATATCCAGAAAATAATTCCTTGCCTATTGTATTAAATAATTTCTTGCTTGGCTGCACAACAATTTTCTGGCAACAACTAAAGTCACAGGAGAGCAAAAATATTCTGAAGTAAGGTCATACACCGAAATTTATCTTTTTCTTTTTTCAAAAAAGTTGCTTTTACATTATGTGTGGAATTGTTATTTTCCTTTCATGATAGGCATTCTTTCTGGACACTTACTTTCTCCAAGTAATAAATAAACACACAAACCAGAAAGAAGCATACATAATTGTTTCCATTTAAAAATATTTAATCTCCCATCCAGAGGAATAAGTTAATAATACTCCTTAATTCATAATGTACTATCATAACTGGTGTGTGCAAGATTTATCGCTGGGTTGATTTTATTTTATTTTTATTCTCCCCTTAGTCTGATAGAAATTCCTCTTGACTGGCACACACTCTAATATATTTGATCAATCATTCTTTACTTCTTCACTTCATTTACACATATGATTTGTTTCATGATCTGGATTCTACATGCTGTAGAGCGTTCTATGGAACACATGACTTCATCTCCTATCCATTGTCCCTCATGATAGCAGCATAAGCGCCTTTTCTTCCCCACCTCCACAACCAATGTCACATGGGCATCTTCTTAATGATCAATGTAGGAATATATATGGGATCTCTGAACATATGTCTTTGCATCTTTAATTTCACTAAGTATAGCCAAATTGTTTTTCAGACTTTCAGTACCTGTGTGCACTAAAATTCAAGCATCTTTCATGCCAACATTTGTTATCATCCACTTCTCTGATTTTGCCTTTTTGGTGACTATAAACTGAGAGAAACATGTACTGTTTAAGTTGCTGCTTGAAACATAGCTAATAATTGCATCATGTTACGAATTACATGCTGACTTTCAGTAGTGTGGGTCAATGCTTTTTCACCATCTGAAACTGAGATGACTTCCTAAAGAAAAACAGAGATTTATACTGAGATTTCAAAAGGGCAAGAGACAACAGTTCAGTGAGGGAGAAAAAAGCTATAAATATTCATCTGCTTTGTCTCTCCCAGCTATTTTATACCAAAATTTTCAAATTTTTAGATGCCGTGAATGCATACACCTAGAAGCAGACATTAATGCCCACAGCCAAGGGTACTGAAGAGGCTGGTGTTGATGCTGTCGTCCACACCACCCCCGTTAATGCTGCTGGCAGGAGCATGGCTTTTGAGTACCAGCCAGTGCTTTTGCCAGCACTGCCAGCATTACCACCACCGTGGACTATCGTGTCGCTGTAACCACTGTACCCACCACTGATGTTTCCTGCTGTCGTCAGCACCAACACCGACATCAGCAGCACTGCCGGTGCCAGTTTGTGCCTGTGTCATGCCAGCCTCTGCTGCCATTGGAGCCAATGTTCTCATCACCGTATGTCATGCCTGACACCTAATGCTCCCCGGAAGTCATAGGAAAATATTTTTAAGTTCTTTTCTTAATTTTAAATTTATGTTTTATTTGCATTTGCTAAGCTAATAGACTATCTGCATACTAAGTTGGTAGTGTATTCAGAATTAATTTGGCATTGAAATAAACTTCTTTTCCAAGTTCCTTGGTCGCATAAGATGACATAACTCTGATCAGGCTCCTTATTTTGTCATACTACTAGCTCTGAAGTTGATAAAGGCCAAGGTAGACCTGGTTCAGAGCGAACAAAACTGTTTCTCAGGCTGGGCCCTTGCTACAGAATGTGGTAGGAATTAATAAGTACTGTAGGACAGGTTCAGACACAATTTTTCTTCTTCAGAATGCAGAGAATTTTTAAAAATATTTTTCCATTTTTAGAAAGCAGCAGAATTTTCACATCTCATAGTTAAGGTGAAAAAATAGTGCATCTTATATGAAATATTAACAATAATACATGGCAAACAAGTTGTAAAAATTTAAGGCAATGTGGCTGAGGTTATATTTTTATTTGGAATATTAGCTGAGAGATGAAATAGGAATTAAAAAGTGAGAATAATAAAATGAAATAAAACATAGTGGATAGAAACTACCAGCTGCACTCTTGTCCTGCAATCTCCAGTAGGAAACATATCTGTTCTTCAGAGTTTGAGACCCTGCTCTTGTTGCTGTTGAAACATTTAACTTTGGAAAAAAGTACGTGGGTCTAGGACACTGTTTCTCCAATTTTAATTAATATATAAAGCCATATTCAAAGGGAAAAGAAGTCTCAGTCTCCCAATGTTGAGTTAAATTATGTTGAATATAACATTACTTAAATATGTACAAACGTAAAGCAAAGTATAAACCCTTAGTGTTAGAACTTTTATACAATCATAAAACTAAAATAAATGAATACATTAAATAAGACAAAAACTACAAAACCAATAAAATTTAAATTAACAACATTTATTTAAATGTTAGTTGAGGGTTTTTCTAAAGTAAATTGCCATTTGCAATAGAAATATGCTATTGCCTGTGATAGAACAGATTATTTTGAGTCAGCATTTATCTGCTTCCCTGGGCCCTTTGAGGACTTAATTTCCCACCGCATTTCTCTGTGCAAGAGATTGTGGAAACTTTTTTGTAAAGCATGCTGTGAATCAATTGGCTTCCACTTGGCACAAAATCATCTTTTACTTATTAAGTTTGTTTCTTTTGTTTTCTCATTACCCTAAAACAATTAAAGTCATACTTTAGGCAACAGAATAACTGTGAATGCAAAAAAAATGCTGATTCTGAAAGAATATGGCATTGCCAGACATAAATTTGTGGTCATCCAAATAATCTGAGTATGCTTAGATATTTTTTATATCATTGGGATAAACACACACATACGCCCCATGTTAAATCTCAAGACTACTTCATTTTCATTTAGGCTAATGGCAGAAGTATATCCACAATTTCAGTATGGACAAAAAGCTAGAACACTAGCAGTAGATGAACATATGGGAGAGACAATAAACTTATTTTAATGTAGAAGGCTGGGAAAGTTGTGTTAAAGGGATACCGTCATTATTTGTTCATTACTAAAAAATATTTATTGGACATCAATCCTAAAGACAAGTGATTCATGGTAAGTACACTCAGGAAGTTAAAACCTCAGGTAAGATGATTAGTCCTTAAAATTACAAAACTTCTGCCCTGAGAAAGACATTGCTAAGAAAATGAAAAAACAATCTCTAGACTGGGAGAAAACATTTGTATAATACAAAGAACTCTTAAAATTCAATAATAAGAATATAAAGAACCCAGTTTTAAATGAGCATAAGATATTTATCAAAAAAGATTTACAAATGACAAATAAACATATAAAATATGTTCAACATCATAGTAAGGAATTTCAAATTAAAACACTGAGTTATCACTACACACCTATTACAATGGCTCAAATTCAAAATTCTGAAAACCCCAAATACTGGAGAGGATGTGGGGCAAAAGGTACTTTTATTTATTACTGATGAGAATGAAAAATGGTGAAACTACTTTGGAAGAGAGTTTGCCAGTCCATTAGAAAGCTAAACACAGTTTTCGCATATAATTAAGCAATTGTGTTCTGCTCCCCAAACTTGAGGCAACCTAGACGTCCTCCAATAGGTGAATGGATAAACAAACTGTGGTATATCCATACAATGAAGTAGCATCCACAATAAAAACAAATCAGCTGTCAAACCACAAAAAAAATGGAGGAAACAAATGTGTGTTGCTAAATGAAAGAAACCAGTCTGAACGGCTACATACTCTATGATTACAACTCTGCGACAAAAACTGTAAGAAAAGGCAAAACTCTAGAGGCAGTAAAAAGTTCTGCGGTAGCCACAGGTTTGGGAAGTGGTGACAAATAGGTGAAGCACAAGGAATCTTTAGGGCAAACTATTCTGCATAATACTGTAATAGTAGATAAATGACAATAGGCTTTTGTCAAAACCAGAACTATACAACACAGAGTGAACTCAAATGTCATCTGTAGACTGTAGTTAATGATAATGTATCAATATCATCAGTTTGTCACTTGTAGTACAAATGTACTGCACTAATGCAAGTCGTTAATAATAGAATAAGCTGTGACAGAGAAAGAGCAGGTATATGGAAACTCTGTACTTTTGCTCAGCTCAATTTTTTTGGAAACTTAAAAGTATTTTTAATAACAAAATATATTAAATATTATATAACTAATATTTTATATACAAATAGAAAATCAATATGTGATTGATATTAATCTTCATGTGACTAAATTTGAGAAGTAACAGGTAGATGGTACTTGATTAGATACACTAATTGTAATGATTTGGTGTGAATCTGGGATATTTGATGAATATCATAGTGCTAGTAATTTCAGAATTTTTTAACAAAAACATGCCCAGTCTATTCTTTAAAATATATGTGATGACAATTTTCTTCTATTTAGTAATTATGTTCTTTATAATGCATGATAGAAGAGCTTAGAATAACTGACTTTATCTGATGCATACTTCTCGCATTTTCACTTTCATTTAACAGATTTCACTCAGTAAACTTTAACAAAATGTATATAATCACCTGTCTTTAAAAATTATTAATATAGTTGAATTTCCTTTACTGGCAGAATTTTAACAAGACTTGAAATTCCATGACGGGTTAATTAAGAAAAAATATTCTGAGAGATACGTTATCAAGCTTGATAAGATCACTCACCTAATTACAAAGGGCTCTCGTGGGGCGACATTGGTACTTTAATTACTTCAAGGAAAGACAATCCTCTGTTCTAGTCCTTACAGACCCATTAATGATATGCTACAACAGAACCAGGTGTCTATTAAGAGCCACAGTAGATAAAGAAGTGATTCCTTATGATTTTCAACAGTAAATCTGATGGCAAGCACTCTCTCTGCTGAAGATAATTTCCCACACAAAATTTCTGCTAAACTTCAGTGCACCTAGAAAATGAAAGTTGGTCATTTTTTAAAAATTATGATCCCTGCCTCACTGATCTTATCCCAACACTCACTTTAAATATGATCACCTAAACTCTCAGAATGTGTTAAGTGTTGCAGGTCATCATAGTATGGGTGACTGATAGCACATTAGGGCTGCCATCATTTGGTCTCAGATTAAAGTTTCTTTAACCTCTCCTGTGAGTCAAGCATTTTTCAAACTGAGGGTGATGTTTCCGCACTCTCCCACTCTCTTGCTCTGTCAACATGCTTCTACATTTTCTCAGCAAATTTAACTTTTACTAGCATAAAAATTTTCTTAATAGGTTTTAATTTAATTAGTTATTGAAAATTAAATGATCATATTTCTTGGGTGCCCAAATTTGTTTTAAGATATTTAAGAATATGAAAGGAAAAAAAGTCAACTACTTGAGTAACTGACTTGCAATTTTATGAAACAAACTACAGTGCAAAGGTTTGACAGGAACCTAAGCCAAATATTTTCTCTCTTTCCATCTTGACATATTATTAATATCATCAATAGCAATAAAGCCATTTTATTAAATTAAGAAACTGAGACTCAAAGTCCTTAATGAATTTTCTCTGGTTCTTTATTTTTTTAAAGTGGGAAAAGAATGGATCCAAAGGTGGAAAAAAAGGAGTCAGTTAAAGATTAATACAAGAGTGTTTCTAGGTTTAATCATCCTCAGAATATTTTATTTTCCCACAGTATCTCAAAAATCAATGAAGCCTCTTTTAGGGTTTGGAATATAGTAGTTATGACTATTCTTGCTGTGGATACTAAGCGTCTAGTCAGTAACCATTGCAAGTGTTTCAAGACATTGGAGTAGAATAATAGCTTCTTATCTTTCATATTTCATGAGAGTGACTGATAGTAAAAGAAATAGAAATTAGGAAAACATTAATAGCAAGCAAGGCAGAGAAGACATAATTTGTCTCCATATTTGATTAGAAAACTTCTCTACTTCAAGACCACCTATATATACACACAACACCCTCCCAAATGTCTGTCACAAAGCAGGATATATATATATATATATATATACACACACACACACACACACCCATTATATATATATACATATATAATGCGTGTGTGTGTGAAAGATACAATCCTTGTCCCCAGGTGTTGAAGAGTGAAAAATTATGTACACCTTGTTTTCAAGGAGGTAAGAGTTTATTAAGGAGCATATACAATTAAACTGAAATTACAACAGAATACATACTAGAAGACCTCATAACTAGGTCCAAAAGTAGTGTAATGTGATGAATTTGGCCCAGGGTCGAGGCATATACATTGGACTGAATATGCATTTAAGAGTTCCTAAATGGTGTACGTTATATAATGGGAACAAGTGTGTTGTGAGAAGAGAGTTTTGTGAGTCCTTCTAGAGAATCATCAAACTTGAGGGAGGTCATGGAAACCCCCAGCTTTATAGCCAGTTGGTGAGAAATGTGGACAATGGAGATACAGTGGCTGGCACTTTAGTGGGAATAGTCTCGTTAAGGACCATTCTCTTAAACCTGTGGAATCTAATGCTACCTCTAGGTGGTTAATGTAAGATTTGATTTCTATTGCAGTATTGTAACTGGTTCCATGAACAAATTTCAAGGACCCTTTACATTTTTTATAATCCTGTTTATTAGCTAGGCACTTGACCTTTTCAGTTGTTTCACAGAAATGGTGGATTTTCTGTAAGACAAAGGAGTTGAGAATCTGAAGTCCCCTGGGCAGACTTCCTGATGCCAAGACTCACCATCCCTCACAACCTGCCCCCAAAGCACGCAGCCCCCTTGTTAGTTACTCCATGACCTACTCCAAGGCACAGGGGCCCTCCTTAAAAAGCCCATGATCTTATTGATTGGGGAGATGGATTTAAGATAGCTTCTCACATTCTCCCAAGATGTTTTCGGTATTTTAAAAAATTCCCTTCTTCCTTGGCAATACACATTGTCTCAATAATTGGATCTTTGTGCAGTGAGCAACTAGAGGTAGGCTGAAACTGCCTTGTGGCTTAGTAACACTATGACAATTTGTGTCCAAGATAACAGGATTCCAAGACAACGGGAATATTTGAAGCTTATACTTTGTGTTGAAGTCTAATATTTTAATTTTCATTGAGTATTTATTGCCTCATCTCTACATTTGAACCTCCTTTAAAAGGATAGAAATTACTAATTGATATGATCTTGATATTCAAGAAAAAGAGAAAACCCTGAGGCAAAAAAGCAAACACACAAACAAACAAAGAAAATCTAGCTGAATCTAGATTGTGAAGATAAGTTACAGGGAATTAGAAATGTTTGTCATATGAAAATAATCATTAGAATTTCAGATTTAAATAAGGGTATAAACTGACTGGAAGCTAAAATCCAATGCTATTTTTTTTACTACATTTGGAAAACTGTAACTTCCAGGCTTTTTTGGTTGGTAAAATATAACAATGAAAAATAAAATATAACAATGAAAAAAAAATCAAAATCAATTTAGAAAGATCCATCAAACATTTAAGGTTTTTCAAACTGTCGTTGAAAAGTCCATGGCATTTGCTCAGTGACACGTAACTGTGGGTAAGCAGAATATCTCCTTGTAAAAGAAAAATAAAGTCATTATATTTTTGAGAACTGAAAAAATGGAAGCTTTAAAAAGAACTACTTTAAAAAAATAGAATCTTATACAATAATTTCCTACAATATCAAAAAAAGAAAGAGCAATTTAAAAAGTTAGAAAATACTTTTTACCTTCTGGTGAAATCTCAAGTAACATTGGCTTATCAAAACAACATTTGTTTTAACCTGCAACTATCCATTTGCATTCAATGACAATCTTTTCTCTACATTATTGTTTCATCAACTCAGTTTTTCTAATTTTACTAGCATTCAATTTAATCCTCTCTATTTGTTTACCACGTACTTAAGGGTAAAATCCTAGCTTTGAATCTCTTCCTAGAACCTAAATCTCACAACATTCTGGCAAAACCGAAAGCCTCTAAGCCACTCACTCTTAACAGCCAAGGTTTTAGTCTCTTAATTAACTTGACTTCTCACCATTCCGCAAACATGACAGACTCCTTCATTTCTCCACATTGGTCCAAGTTATTCTTTTTGAAAATAAAGATGTATATTTTTCCTTTGTCTGATAATCTCTTATTTCATGTAAATTTCAATTTGTTTGCCACCTTTCCTAATATAAACACAATGAACCTATAGTCATATATAGTAAAAATTGGCTTATTACAAAAAAGACAAATAATAATAAAAATAAATATATCTAAATTAAATATTTAAAATTCTTTAAATTCTAGATTGCAAGTATAAGGGTGTTGTGATAGTCTTTTTTTGACTTTTTTCTAACTAAACTGAATTAATTATAACATTGTGGAGAGATTACAGAACATGTAGCTAATGTTTTCTTCTTAGAAATAGATGCAAGTATGTTAACTTAATGCCTTAATATTAAGAATCAAAAATTTTCAACATCCCAAAATTGTGATTTTTTTTTAAATTTAAAGCAAAAATTATCAATAGTAAAAGCCCATAATAATACTTATTCTGCCCTAAATGGTCATTGGTAACAGGCTATTTTTTTTCCATTGAGTTTTTTTGAAGTATTTGGTTTTTCATAAAATTGATCCTGGTGGTTCTAATGTTTTTTCTAATACTACCATTGGTCATGGACAAAGGATAATCTGTGCAGAAAAAAAAAACTGTTTTTATATATTTTTGTCAAGAAAAATTATGGAAATTAAGAATTTTTAAGATAAGAAACAATTTAACTTTTAAAATGCATAAATATGCTCAACATGATCAATGCAGGTACTTAAATTTTTTCAAGATACATTTTTATAAGTCTTTGAAATTACATAGAATTTAATATGCAAATAAATGAAGATGAAAGCATAACTATAAAAGTAGAAGATGATGCCTATATTTTAAAATTATTATCCTGCCTATTAGCATGAAGAGTTCATATTTGCCACATAACCATAAACATTATGGAGAAGAGTCATTAATATATCTGTACAGAATAACTACATGGATTTTATTTTTCATTTTGCCATTGCATTGCGCTGTCAAATGTATATATGAAAATTCAAATACTCAGTTGATTATCTAAAATCCCATAAACTCTATTATCATGATGTCTTGTGTTTAGATAGTTCAATAGATTTTCCTTTCTGTGCAAGTGGTTTTGAAAATTATAATTATAAAAATATATCACCTACTATTCTGATCAATTACAGTCTTTGATAAGACAATATAAATTATAAAACCAGTTATTAGTACAGATAAGTTTGTAATATCCTTCAAAAATTTATGTTAATGGAAAATACAATTCAAAAGCAATATGTACCAATATTTGAGATTCACATTCATATTGATTATTATGAATCTCTTCAATATTTCTTAGCCAATCTCAAAACTCAGCTCTCCTATTTGGTTGGTGCTCTTCAGTAACTGAAAATTCTGAGTGGGAAATCACACACTCCAACCCATCATTCTAAATTAATAACCATAAATCTCATATGGTCACTTAGCAGTAATCTGATATCCTGATAGGTTTTCCTAGCAAGTATGGTCCCCACTCTGGTAAGCCTCATCTTCCCACCCTCTGTCAAGACCAGGATCTTGTTCTCGTCTTCACAATTCTGTGAGAAAATGGGAGCAAACAGATATAAAATTCATCTTTTTAAAAAAAGTATATTCACCAACCTACCTCATCTCTAACCATGTTTTCTCAACTCTTTTGTATCAATAGAAGTATGTGAACCTGCCAGGGTTTTATCAGAGAAGCAGCACAAAGTGCTAGTGTTAAAGGAGAAGGAGTTTATTACAGAGATTAGCGGAGCTCATGGAGAAGATCATGTGGGGCCATTTTCTAGTATCTCGTGTGGAGCCTAAATTCACATCGGGGAATGGAAGGAGAATATGGGCAAGAACAAGGACAATTAGAATGCATGACCCATGAAGATGAATCCTAACTCTTGAATGACTCTTACCAAACTCCAGCGCTAGTGCTTTGTGAGACCTTCAGAAGAAGCTGATGTCCAGCACCCAGGCTGCAGTGCAGGTGAAGGAGGATAACTAGTCAGAATTGTCTCAATAAATGGTATAAACTTCTCCCTAATTGCTTAGGAAAAAGAAAAAGTGTCAGACTTGATTCATGTCTTTTCTCTAACTAAACATACCTAATTCCTCATCAAGTCTCGTTATTACTACTCCTACATTAGAGTTTGAAGCTGCCTGTTTCTCCTTGGATATACAATATGTGGTTTCCGGCTGTGTTGATATTTCATCTATGTACATGTTTATAGCTCAAGTTTTGAGCCATCCCATCTTAACAATAAGGACTCTATGCAGCAGCCTTGCCCAAGTCCCAACACATTAAGGGTTTTCCTTGACACTTGGAACGAAATCCAAAGTCTTTTCCTGAGCCCTAAATCCCACCAGTCCCTTAATCTAAAAGTCTATCAATTCAACCCCACCTCCTTCCACTTTTTTTTTCTCACTTTTACTTTACTTAGTTATTTCACCATAAGCCAGTATCATCCTTCTTCTAGCTCTTTCTATGCATGGCTCTTTATCTTTCAAATTTCATTTCAAATATCATCTGCTTGGAAATGAACTTACTAATTACCACATATGTAGTAAATACTCCTCACCTCTCATCTTTCTACACACAGATACACTCACACACACACACACACACACACACACACACACACACAGAGTTACTCTATTCTCTTATCTTTTTCTTGGATCCTATAATAATGGAACTTATATTTCCATAAACAAACTTATAAACAGAACCTGGAAGAATACAGTTAGTAAATATTTGTAGAAAGACAAAATTTTCACTTTCATTTGTATTCATTTTGTTAGTTGTAATGCTGAAAGTCATTTCCCATTATCCATTTGCAGTTGGTAAGTCTTCTTTATGTGAACTGCCAAATTATGCCATTTGTTTCTTTCTCTTCCTCTTTGTCTCTTTATAGTGTCTTATTTGTTTGTGAAAACTAAAAGGCCACATGTAAAAAATATTTATCTTTCATCTCTCATACATGTAACATGTTTTCCACTTCAATTTTTAAAAATTTAGTAGTTTTGTCATATGGATATTTTACAGGTTCTGTATCAAATCTATTTGTTGTCTGTTTTGACTGTTCTGACATTATAACTGGCTTCCCATTGAACAAATTTTAATGACCCCTATATAATCCTCTCCCATAACTAATGACCCGACCTTTCGACTTGTTTCCCAGAAATGGTTGATTTTCTGCAGGACAAATGGCTGAGGTTCTGAAAGCCCCTGGGCAGACTTCCTAAGCCAGGATTCACAATCCCCCACAGCCTGCCCCTAATGCATGTAGCCCCTTGTTAGTTACACCATGACCTAACCCAAGGCATGTAGCACCTCCTTTAAAAGCCCATGATCTCTCTTAGTTGGAGAGATGGATTTGAGGCGGTTTCTCCCATTCTCCCAACATAACAGAGGTAAAGGTTAGAAAAAGGGCAATTAAATGTTTTATTTCGTGTCTCTCTAAAACCCCCACCCTTTTTGGGAATTAAAACCTGCATTCTTTCCCTGTTGCCAGTAATCAAAGGGGCAGAGAAATGTTCTTTACTGATTTCTAGCATCTTAAACAACAAGAGATGGCTCAACAGAATTGTACTATGGTCACAAGATTGCATTCACAGGAAATAAGGTCTATCAGAAACCGCCAATTATAGTTAAACAACAATAACCCAAAGCCATGACATGTGACACCAGTCACATAGACCTGAGCCCAATTGCCAAAACACCCCCTTTTAGAAGCCCTGTTTTTCTGCTTAAAGGCAGGAAGGCCATCTTTGTCACACTAATCCACTGCCCTCCTCATTTGCTGGCAAATTAATAAACTTCTCTTTTCTTTTCCTCAATATACTTATCCTTAGTTTTTGTTCTCACTGATTTGGCCTTGGGGAAAAGTACTGAAGTTTTGGTAACACCACCAAGATGTATGTCATATTAAAAATTCCTTTCTTCTGTGGCAATTCTCGTTATCTCAATAATTGGATTTTTGTGCCATGAGCAACTGGACCAAGACAGAAACCCCCTTGCAGTTTTAACAAGAACATAATCATGTCAATGAAGTTACTTTTCAACACAGTATTAAAAAAAAAATTTGACTAAAATTTTTATCTAGCCATCATACAATTTTATAATTTAAATTTGCACCATTAACACACCTCAGATATATTTTACTATATGATATAAGATGGGGTACTTCATTTTATTTACTTATTTATTTATATTTGTTGCAAGTGACTTCACTAATAAACTTCTTTCTGTTCTACTAATCTGTATTATATGAGAACTTTAAAATTTTAGTAAATATATCTTCAAAATGAATTCTCACATTACACTTTTTTCCAAAACTTCCCAGATTGGTATCATATATATTCTGCCAGATGAAATTGAAATAATTTAAATTATTTCAGAAATGTGAATTTATATTTTAAGCATTAGTGAATTACTCAGACACTTGTTTTTGTTTGTTTGTTATTATTTTTGCTATGGCTTTGGAGGAAAAATTGTACTTTTGTTAGCTTGTGAAACATTTGAGTTTTATTATCACCCTTATGAAATTGTCTTTCTTAAATAAAATCTTTGTAAATAACTCATTCTATATTTTCCTTAAAATGACAATATGGGAAAGATGTGTCACCCAAGCTATTTTTATACCTGTCTCAATTCAGATTCACATTTTCATTTGCTAAAGAAGATGTCCATCATAAACTCAGAGCAGAGTTGAAATAAATTTAAAATTAAAAAAAAAAACTGCCTTTTGGATTTAACATTAACATTTTTAAATGATTTCAAAATAATGTGGTATACATATCACCTAGTTAAAATACCAGATAGGGTTACCCCTTAGATTTTTATTATACCTGTTATCTCTCTTATAGCTTTATGAAACATAAGTAAGATAATTAATTATACATTTAATATATGTAGTTTCTGTTATATTAACCATTATCAGAAAGTAAGGACTTACTGGGGTTCCTCTGTCTCCTTTAATGCTACATCCAGGATTCAGAGCCTAGATCTTGGCACATAAGATTCTCAATAAACATCTGTTCAACATGTGAATAACCCAATGAATAAACCTATAAATTCATGCTTAGGTTGAAGCAATTCTGAATGAAAATTAAGTACTCCAGAAACTTATTGGAAGTGTGTCTTAATGTTTGCCAAAAGGATTTTTTTTTCTAGGAATTAAAGGTATCTTGAAATCCTCACCAAAAGGAATTTTCATAGAACAATCCAAAGATATTAAAACACATTTATAGATAATTCATGTTTATTTGAAACATGTTATAATTTCCTCCATGTGAGTGTAAGATACACAGAATTATGAGATTCACTCTGTAGTATATTCTTAAGTGAAAACTGGTGGAAAGAAAAGCATCTTTACTACTTCATTTCTTAGTCATTGACTTTTGCATTTTGAAAGAAACTGGATATAAACCAATTTAGTAAATGTTTTTAATATCTTGACCTTATCAAAAGCAATCCCACAATTCTTGCCAGTTATGAAACTCTGTGGACATAGGTGTTTTGAAATGTATTAGGAAGGAATATATGCAAGCAATGAATCAATGGATTCATTTGATGATTATTCTGAAAAGCTTTCAGGTATATGGTTGCAGAACCATTATCCAAAATAGCTCTATTCCATTTCTAAACTCCTCTTTCTCCCACGAAGGCACAATTTATTTTGTGGATAATTTCTGTTTAAATAATCAAACATCTTTGTCAATCACTTATCAATGATTTATCTAGAATATTTGGTTCAATTTGACATTATGATAGTTGCATTTGATAGAATGATATTGTAGCCTGTGTCAAATTAGCTCTTGCAATGGTCAAATGAAACAAAATCAATAAATAAGGATTTCTGAGAGCCACTTTGTCTAATCTTTTTTTTTTCAGTAACAGAATAAGCCATTATAATTTAATTTAGCATAATTATGCTTGATTTTCATTTCCTTTTTCATTTGATCAATATTCAACTGAATCACTCTGTGGCTCCTACTTTACCTTTTGGATGAGTTTATCAATAAAAGTTTAATAAAGGCTCAAAACTGTACAAAAGAAAGTCCTATTTTTAGAATTTTACTTTATACTTTAATTCTAAACTATTTTTTATATTAGAGGGTAGATATTTATGAGTTCACTGGAGGCTAGAGTAGAAGAATTTCTTCTAAACCTATATTGCTAAAAATAGTATGTATGAGGCTTAGAAAAAGTAATTCCCATCCCAGATTGAACTTGGGCTTTCCTCAATTTGTGATTTCAAAAGCCTTACCTTGCTTTTTGATTTCTTTCTTCCCTGAGCTAGCTAATCAAATCTCTTCATTCTGGCCCTTAAGTCTTCTGCCCTGTGTTCATCATGCCTCATTCTCTTCTATTGGTCTGTCTCTGAAAGTCTTCTTGCTATTTCTTTCTTTACTTTCTTAGTCCACTTCAAAGTGCCACTTCAAAGTTTTGCCCATTTTTTCCCTCTACAGTAAAACATCATCTTCATTTAATTATTTACCAAAAAGAAAAAAAAAACACTAACAAAAAAGGAGTTCAAATACTAGAGATCTAGGGCTGAATATGCCACTTAAACAACTCTACTGCCTCTGTCTCTAATAGGAAATGTTCGTGCAGACTAAGTCTCCTTTCTGCATAGTTTCCTTTCTATTCCTCCAGTTCCTCAGGGTTCTTGGGACAAAAGGCAGCATAAAGTATACACATACACACACACACAGACACACACACACACCACAGACAGTGGGCTTTGGAACCAGACAAACCAATTTTCAAATCCTTGCTTTATAATTTATAATTCAGCTTTGTTAAAGGAAAAAAAAGCACTTTTCTGAAAAGGTAAAATAATGGTCATCATGCAGATAAAAATGAATGTATTTTAAAGATTTTCTTCTTGTTATTAATGAGGGTACCAGGCAGATATCATAATGAGTTTAAAAGAGAATCCAAAGACATATATATAGAGATTATGTATACATGTGGCTTGTGTGTACACACGCTGTACCAATATATACCTACTATATACACACATACACATTAGGGGGTAGTAATATATATATATGTATATATGCACATGTATGCACACAGACATACCAGGAATATTAGAAGATGAGTTTCTGCATATCCAATTGTGATTTGTCATTGTTCAAGTTAATTTTCTGGTATTTTTGAGAATGCATTCAGATCCTAAGGTGAACGGATTTCATTTTTAATAACTGAATTTGAATATAGTAGGTAAACCTTGAAGTGGAATATTACTGAATACATTTCCAATTTTCCTATACGCCGTTTCATCAATATTATAATGTTGCTGTTGCTGTTTTTACAGCAATTTACCATTTCCTTTAGTCTATAGTCTCAGAGGATTCTTTGAAAATTCCCAATTTCCCCTACCAATATTTGTCCTGTGAATAATGTCCCTGGTTGCAGATTTTTAGCAGGTACTTTACAATCTAGAAAACTATAGAGATGATCTTTGGCAGGTGAAATAGTTGCACTAATTTAGATATTCTAGTTAATTAATACATCGCTGGCAGTATTAAATACAGTATGTACTTGTTATAAAATCGCCATGGTCAACAAATTACATGTAGCCAACATTAACAACAAATGCTGGTCTTATTATTTACAATTTGGTAATATTTTCCTGAAGACTGCCTGTACTTGTTTGAAAAATGCTGTTCTCTGAGATGTAGTTGTAGAGTTAGGTGTACATAATGTATCTGACAGTGTTGAACTTTATAGGAGCTCTATGGGCCTAGGAAACAGTCCTTAAGAAAATGTCACACCCTATTGTGCTCTGGAAAGGGCTTAAAGTAAAGGAAGACCCCTCCACACAAGACTGAGGTCAAAGGCCATCACAAGGCCAGACATAAACCCTTCGAATTCCCATTCTTTGTGTCACAAATAATTAATTGAAGGAACTACTTGTCCCCACTGGTCCATAAATAGAAACAAATGCTTGCTAACCACACTAGGGTTAAGTTTCTCTCCTACTTCAAGGTCCCTGAACTTTGACCCACTCTCATCCTGAGCCATCAGACAGTCCCTCCTCAGAATAAAACTTTCTTCAACCAACTGTTTGATCACATTACATTACATTTCATCCCATTTCCACACACCTGGCTCTTTGTAGCATTGTTTATGTCTCCCTGTAAAAAAAACAGGCCCTTTCAGTCTAACGCTTGCATTGTGGGCTTATCTTATGATCAGAGCACTTTCCTTATTGCAAGGCATTTCAAACCCACTTGCAAAAAGTCTTTTCAATGAAGTCTTTCCT
This sequence comes from Avahi laniger, assembly GCA_963575035.1. Taxonomy (NCBI): domain Eukaryota; kingdom Metazoa; phylum Chordata; class Mammalia; order Primates; family Indriidae; genus Avahi; species Avahi laniger. The sequence continues at coordinate 34,169 of CAUYSK010002418.1, read as the reverse complement.
TACTAAGTACAAATTTTATTTTATTTTATTTTTGTTTGACATCCCACAAATTGCATAGCTAGGGGAAAATTTTGAGTTGGTCTCTCACTACAATAGTCACTCTTATATTCTCCTCACTTCCATAGTCTTCTGGGTTCTCATCTAAGGTGACACATGATTTCTGAATATTATTTAGTTCCTGAGATTTCTATGCCCTATTGTTTGCTTGCCTCTCTTTTAGCTTCTGGATTATAGCTAAGAACTAAAGAACATACATTTCTAGGGCTTGATCTGTTTAGTTATTATTATGCTAGATCAGAGTAGGCTGTTGCCTTTTCTATGCAATTCAAGTGGTCAAGTAATGTAGTTCCTGATGAAAAACTTTCTCCTACTGTCCAATTCAGTATGACTAGTTGAAGTGAAATGAACAATGGAGTAGTGTCTGAAGGCCTGAGTTGAGTCTCAATTCTCTAACTTTAATTTGTGTTGCTTTGGGGAAATTCTGTTAATGTTTTTGATCCCTAATTATTATATCTGTATATAATGATGCTAATGCATTTTCTGTTTATCTGAGATGGTCTGACAAATTCTTAATAAAGTTAATATACAACAGTGTTTTATAATTAATAAATCACTATACAGATGTAATGAACTATTACCTTAACCTTAATCACCCTCATAAAGATTACTAATTGTATTTAGGACATTTCTTATCAGTGGCTTCTATTATATGTGTATTAGAGTGTTTTCTTTATTTCTTATTTACATATTTCTATTATTTTTTTAGCTAGCTAATAAATTATAGATTTATTTATGAAGGAGTCCAGTGAAAATCATTTGGAGACAGCATTTCAAAGATTTCTCTGACAAGGGAAAATTCCTCTGGTTCATTGTAAAGTAAATCTGTTGTTCAAAGAAAACATAAGCACCAGGCCAGTAAGCCTTGAGAGTGGATAGGGATGAGGGAGCTAGGGAGTCTGCGATGAATAGATATTTCCTTATTGAAAAATGGGTATACCAACATTCAGAAGAACCAGGTGAGCAGAGTGAGAATATGCCAGGGTCCATTAGCATTCTCCAAATATTCCGTGTGTGGTGATGTTTGGGCCAAGCTACCAATTTTGGCAAATGGATGTGTGCAAAAGTCACGTGTGAGTCATTTTAAAGCCAAAGCATTTAGACTTGCTATCATTCCTCTATCCTAATCTTTCCCTTCTACAATGCCCTTGGAGGCTGCATATGTCAGAAAGAAAACACCTCTGTAACTATTGACGGAAATATTCTGTTAGTCACATTGTTGTTAGATCATGAGATCTGAGGGTGCACAGATGCCACAGCATAGCCTAGCTTGATTTATAAAAAAAGATGAGCTACTATTTGAGTATTTTGAATTGGAATAATTTCTGATAATCATAATGGCTTTATTATTAGTAAAGCCTGGTATAAAATGGGCCTTCAAGAGCAGTTGGAATAGACACCCACTAAATGGTAGATATGATGATAAAGATGTTGGTGTTGATGCTGCTGCTGATGATGATGATGATGAAAATGAGGGAGTATTCACTGAAATATAAATTTAGAGATCAAAAGTGAGGTCTGCACGTGATATTTGAAAGATTAATTGGAAAAATAGGAAAAATCAGCTGCCACCTGAGACTACCTAGTGCACGAGTAAGAGAACAATGACTCACTGGTGCCAACTAATCCCTCCTTGTAACTTGGTAGTAACTAGTGTGCTCAGAGATGGCTCCCTGAAGGAAGCCCATGGTCCAATGTGCATGCTTGATTCTTTTTGAACATTTACACACACACACACACACACACACATACACAGAGAGAGAGAGAGAGAGAGAGAGAGAGAGAAAGAGAGACTGGTGATCTAGGCTTGGTAGTGGCATTTAACTAGGCATATGACTGATACAGATTTAACTTTCAGAAACTCTGCTAACTGAAAAGTTATAATAATCTTTTTCTTCCCAGATATATGACTCTTATTTTAACTCTTTTAGGAAATCCATAGGTTTATCACAAAACATAATTTTATGAAAACTTGAAAAAAATAGGTCAGGTGGGAAGGGAGGTTCTCTACTAAAATAGGAAATTTAAAGTAACCCTGGAGAGCTGATAACTCTGCAATGTCTGTGGTTTCACCTTTCAAACTATAAAATAGTCTGTAAATATTTGATTCTTGAGTATAATAACATAAAGATGCATCCATTCTATGTTCTATAAAAGTAAATGTCAAGTAACTGCCAAATTAAACAAAGCATTTTATATGTGTCTATATCAAAGTCAAAAGTGTGTCAATTATGCATAGTGCTTGACAGAAAAGACAAGGCTAACTCACGTCTGGAGTATAAAGAAGAATGTCCATAATCAATTTTTCCCCATAGACTACACTTGATAGCCTAATAGTATCACAAGGGCTGCCACACGATTCATTACTGTTTAAGTCATATTCAAATCATCCTCAGAGCGAACCCACACTAGAAATGCGAGTACAGGGCTAAACCCTAAATGCAAGAATAGATTATTATTTTTCATTTTACTATGTAGTCTTGATCATATCATAATAAATGGGACTAATAATAACCATAATAAAAGGATATATTAATAATGTTATATTGTGTTGATTAGTCTATTAGTCCAGGTTCTTCAGAGAAACAGAACCAGTAGGAGAATGGGTCATATAGATATAGTTATAGAGAAAGAGAAAGAGACAGACAGATAGAGACAGATTTATTATAAAGAACTGGTTCACACAATTATGGAAGTTAAAATGTCCCACAATCTGCTGTCTACAAGCTGAAGACACAGAAAAGCCAGTTGTCTAATTCCAGTCCAAGGGCACTAGAAGACTGATGTCCCAGCTCAATGGGCAGGCAGGAAGGAAAAGGGATGAGTTTCTCTTTCCTAAGCCTTGTGGTTCCATTCAGGTCCTCAAAAGATTGAATAATGTCTACCCACATTGGAGACGAAAATCCGCATTACTGAGTCTACCAGTTCTAATGCTAATCTCATCCAAAAACACCCTCACAGACACAACCAGAAATAAGGTTAGATCTGGGCACCCTGTGGTACAGTGAAATTAACATACAAAATTAACTATCATAATTAGCTATAAGAATCACATTGCAACCACTTTATCCTACACATATGTGCACTATTCACACACACATACACACACACACACACACACATATATATATATAATTTTGTTTTGTTTTAACTACTATAAGCCATTGTAGGAGTGACAGCAGGTTTTACTCATCTCTTTCCCTTCTTCTTTTCTTCCTTCTGTAGGGTCAGCAGTCTGAAATGTCAGTTCTTGGTGTGCTCTTGGCTAAAGAATGGCCAGACGCACCAAAAGCAACACAAGCATGAAAAGAAGTTTATTGAGGAATGACATGATAGGTTTACAGAACAAGAGCAAGATATAGATTCACAGAGAAAGAGCAAGACATGTTTGCCACATACGAGAAATGGACCCCCTGTAGTAACAAAAGGGTTTGGCTATGGTCACCATTGAACCACTTTGATGGACAGTTGGAAGTTATATGACCTGAGTCTTACTGTGCATTCAGATCTCTCATGATCCTCTCTGAAAGCCCATTTGGGGGGGTGAACGACAATGTAGATTTAAGCCAATGACATGATAATTTGCCTTAGGTTGTTCTTCCAGTCACCTTCCAGACTCATTGTATGTCTGTATTCTTTTGGGGTTGTGGAGCTAAATTCTGATTGACAGATTGGTAGGGCGTTTCCTCCTTCCCCAGGTGTGGCAGTTGTTCAGCCTTTGTCCCCAGGAGGGGCTGGAGGTCCTCACTATCTACCTGACACTTCCTTTCTTCCTTTGCTCTCTTTCAATCTTCATTTGCTTCCCTTACTTCTCCCATATTCTTCTTTTCTTTCCTTCTTTCACTTTGTTTCCATTTCTTCTCTCCTTTTCTTCTTTCCCTTCTTCTTTTCCTTCTTTGTTTTTCTGTATCTTTCCCCTTCCTTCTTTCTTGCTTACTGTATATTTATCCAAAGGAGTTGAAAACATATCTATACAAAAACCTGTGCAGAGATGTTTATACCAGCTTTGTTTATAATTTCCAAAACCTGGAAGCAGACAAGATGCTCTTTAGTAGTTGAATAGATAAATAAACTATGGTACAACCAGACAATGAAATATTATTCAATGCTAAAAAGAAATGAGCTATCAAGTCATAAAAAGACATGAAAGAAACATAAATGCATGTCACCAAGTGAAAGAAGTCAATCTGTAAACACTACATACTATGATTCCAACTATATGACAATCAGGAAAAGGCAAAATTACGGCGACAATAAAAAAGTCAGTTGTTGCCAGGGATTAGCAGGTAGAGACGGATAAATAGGCAGAGCATAGAGGATTTTTATGGCAATGAAATTATTCTGATACTATAATGGTGGGTACATGTCATTAAACATTTATCCAAACCTGTGGAATGTACAATACCAAGAGTGAACCCTAATGTAAACAATGTACTTTGGGCAATTATGATATGTCAATGTAGGTTCATCAATTTTAAAAAAATTTACCACTCTAGTGTGTGGGATGTTGATAATGGAGAAGGCTATGCATGTGTGGGGACAGGGGAGATATAAGTATGTCTGTACCTTCCTCTCAATGTTTCTGTGAACCTAAAACTGCTGTAAAAAATATAGTCACTAAAAAAAAAGAACTCAGATACAAAAGGATGAATACTATATGGTTCCACTTACATAGAATGTCTCAAATAGATAGAATTATAGAGATAAAAAAAGATTAGAAGTTACCAGGGTCCAAGGGGAATGGGAAAGTGGAGGAACTTTGTCTAATGGTTAAAGAGTTTTCATTTGGGTTGATGAAAAAATCTTAGAAATATATAGTGATCAAGGTTGCACAACATTGTGTACATAATTAATGCCACTGTATACACAACATTGTGAATGTAATTAATGCCACTGTATGATACACTTATTAATGGCTAAAATGGCAAATTTTATGACATTGTATGTGTGTGTGTATATGTGTGTGTATATATATATAATACAATAAATCAAAAAATTCAAAAATTAAGAAAAAATAATTTTAAAAGTACCTAAGGATATTTTACTGAACATTTTTCTGTAAATAGTTAAGAAGGATGAGAACTATAATCAATTCCTAAGGCCGGTTATTGACCTTGGAGTCACAACTCCCTACCTGCTTTACTATGCCTTTTGAAAATCCTTGCCCTGTAGTCCTTTGGCCATGTTTTGAGTGACATTATATGCCTCATACTCTTGAAGTAGATATTAATAAAACATTTTGTGTGCTCATCCTCTACATTGATCATCGATGCTGCCCTAATTTTCTGTGACAAAAATGCTGAATTGATTGCAGTTGTAAATCCAAGGGCAGATTTGGAATTCTTCCTTGGTAAGGAAACATCTATGTGCAGATCTGTGCCTTGGTTAGATGGGAACTTCTGTGAGATTTAACAAGTGAAACTCTTCACTGGTGAGTTCTTTACATCCTCCCACAAACAAATACCTTTGATCCATTCTTTGTTTCAACACACATTTGGACAGTGTGGGAATGTTTTTTGAATAGAATTTTTACTTGGAAATTGAGAGAGAAGAAATCTACTACTGGCTTTGGTAAAAGGTAAGTGACCTTGGGAAAAAAACATTTTTTTTTTACCTTAATGGTCTTTCTGCTAAATAAGGGTTTGATGTAGTGATTCACAAAATCTGTTAGCAGCAGAAATCCTTATCTACATAAATAAACAATAGTGACTCTATGTGTTTGACACTTCCTGATTCCCTTTGCTTCACCTATGAAGCACCTGTGGAAGAACATTGGATTCAGTATTTACTGCCATATACTTTTATGTAGCAGCCATCTTGAGAACTGATATGTGATTGTCTTTATTATATATTAAAAACACACAGCTATATACACATACTCTTTAGAGATATTAAGAATATATTCAACATAGTATTTATTATTATATTTTTTATTAAGATGAAATTCACATAAAATAGTATCAACTATCATAAAGTGAACAATTTAGTGGCATTTGGTACTGTCACGACATTGTGCAACCACCAATTCTATTTAGTTTCAAAACTTTTAAAATTATATTTATTGTTTTTAAATAACTGTTTTCCTGTTCATTAAATAATATACTTTTTAAGTAATGTGAAAAGATGGATTGTGATGAAAATCAAAATTAAATCAACTTGAATGCTGTGCAGAAAGTTAGAATTAAAAGTCTGGAACAGACATTTATGCACATACACACACACACATGTTCGTTTAATATCACAGACCACCCATTATTGGAATGAAAATAACAAGAAGCAAAAGTGACAGCCCATTTTGATGTTCAAGTTTGAATAGTGCTTCAGAGATAGAAATACAGGAGTATTTATAATCTACAGAAATATATATTCTTGCCAAGAAACAAGGACAAAAGCAGAGGAAGACCCCAGGTTCCCTTAACAACCATTGGTGCAAATAAAATATAGCACAACTAAAACATAGCCGTATTTAGAAGCCCAACATGAACTCCCAAACTTTTCATAAATGAAATAGTATTAATGTATTATCTCCAAGAACACCTGTGTGGACATTTCCCTAGGACACTGTGATGCTTTCCATATTTAGTCAACCGATGACATAAGCAGGAACATGCACAGTAGTAATTTTCATGCAAAATTACACAGAACTTTGAAGGAGGTACTGGGAATCAGCCAATACTACTACCAATATGTAGTCAAAGAAATAATAAAAGATGAAAAGGTGTTTTTTATTATATAAATAAGAATATTCAAGCCCTCATGCCTAAGGATTTCTTGTGCACTCCAAACTTTTGTTCCTTTTACTGTCCAAAAGGTATATATCCACATTGGCTCTCTTATTCCACTTATTAGCATAGCTCCAAAGAAGAAACCAGGGATTAAAAAACAGGTCCTCCTAGTAATATGTCTGGGTGAAAAGCAATCAACCAATCAATCTGCTGATAAAATATTTCTCTTTCTGAACATGGATAGTAGACACTCTTCCTCCCCATAGTGGGAGTGTCAGAACAGGCTATCGATCCTATTGTGTATCATAAATTCTCCCCACTTGTTAGTATCCTGTAAATATTTCCTCATGACATCAAATATTCTTCTATAAAATCATTTTAATGACTGAAAACTTTCTATCATATTGTTACTATACATTGTTCAATGATATCGGGGACTTTGAACTGGCATTTCATTGAAAAAGAAAAATACCACCTTCACACATGGTACATGATAATGGAAAAAAAAACTCTTTGAATTGACTGAAATTTAGGACATGGTATATTTCCTTAGCTTTCTGGCCAAATCCTGGATTTTCTTTAACATTATATTCTTCATCAGTGGTTTTCAACTGGAGGTAATTTTCCCACAAAGGACATTTGGTAATGTCTTGCTGGAGACTATTTTAATTATCACATCTGTGAGCTGGGGGAGGGTGGAGAGAGAGGGGATGCTACTAGAATCAAGTGAACAGAGGCCAAGGATGCTGCTAAACATCCTACAATGCACAGGACAGACCCCACCCTACCCAAAAAAGAATTAGCTGGTCAAAAATGTCAATAGTACTGAAACTGAGAAACTCTGCTCCACATAAACCACAAATAAAGGAAGGTGAATATTTCATATAGTTCTCTTACCATGTTGTTTTCCTTATGAACATATTTTGAATTTGGATGAAACAATTTAAAATCCCTAAAGATAATTTACATGTATGCTGTGTGGAGATAATTTTAATCATATTAATACAGGAGTGTGTTGGCCCTGGCTCCTGTGCTGGGTCTACTCACCTTTTCTAAATAAGCTTCCAAATGTGTGCAGTTACATTTTCTCTTTCTCGTTGAATCAGAAATCTAGCCTTCCTCACTTCATGCCTGCCATTCCAAGTATTCAGAATGATTGTTCCATGCATGAGGAAAGAAATTTTAGGCTTTCAATTATTCTTTTGGCTAACTGATTCCTGCTAAATACTACTAGATCTGTTCTTCTTATATTTTATTATTTAGAGTTTTCTTACTCCCTAATTCTACATGGAGTCAGCCCTGAAGTCCAGTTTTTACACTGGTGCTTTGAACTTGCACCATCTCCCTTACAAATATGGATTCTATACTTACTTCCATCTCCTTCTTTGGTGGAAGATATTGAAATGAATTAGCTAATCACCACACTGTATTTCTGGATCTGTGACTGAGCACAAACCCCCAAGGTGAGACCCCTCCACAGGTAGTTTACTTGCATAACTTGTGTGATTTCCGTGAACTTCTTCCCTCTCCTAGCCTGTTGTTGCTCTGACATGTGACCAATTGTTGTGAACATGTACCTGATTCAAATATTGAGAGTTCACCAAGCCATGCTTTACTCCAGCCTTTTCATAGTATATTTTAATAAGTGGTCAATGTAGAGAAAAATTTTAGCACATTACTTAAACATGCTGTTTTCAGACAGATTGCATGACCACTAATAGATTACTTGTGTCCATGGTCTTGAACATAAGACAGTAGAATAGCAGTCAATAGGCGGCCCATATGGGTTGATTGGAATCCCTTTGTAATGAATTTCAAATTGTCATACAGAGACTCTGATCCAGAAGCCAGAAAATATCTTACATTCATGGAAAAACAGAAGGTAGCAGTGGAGGTAGTAGTAAATGAGAAACTGTACATCTAGTGTCTCCTGTTTCTGAGCTTCTGTGGATGGCTGCTCTCTGGAAATCATGTCAAGTATTTCCACATTTTCTAGTCTAATCATTAAAAAGAACCTAGACATCATATTTCTTTAAGAATTCTCTTAATTTTTAGTTGTTGGCTTAAACATTTTTAAAATACTGCACGTAACCAAGAAAGAAATTTTGTGTTTGTTTCTCTTGACATTAGTTTCTAGTTTACAATCTTAGCTCTGTTTGGCTTGTGTTGATTTTTCTTTTTTTTTTCCTATGTAAGATATTTTTATAGTATATTTTTTACAAATTTTATCATAAACTAGCCATGGTCAATAAATGTTGCTAGGTTAAAAGTCTTAATCTTTGATCTATTGAAATAGCTATTGAGTTATCACTCACAAACAGTAGGATTATATTTTAAAATAGAACTTTTGATACTTTAGCTCAAGGGAGTAAATAATGTGTAATTACATGTGCTATAAAAGGATAATAAGTAGAGAGTCCTTAAGGGTATGGGAGATGAAGGTTTTAAGCTTTTCTAAATAATAAATAACATTTGCATAATGATTTACAGTTAATATTCCATGTCATAATATTAATGAATTTGGTTCACAGAATAATCTATGTAAGGAGGTACAATTATATTCATTTGACAAAGTGAAAAATAGCTTCAAAGACTTGGTCAATCTTATATAGATTTTAAGTAACAGCAGTAGAACCAAATATTGATGATCTGACTTCAAGTTTCAGATTTCACCCATGATCAAGGCTGGTTGCATTTCAAACATATCCATTTTCATAAACCTGCCCAAGGGAACTGGCTAAGCAACAAATGGACAAGGTGACTTTGAAACATGGATACTATATCTGATTTTAGTGCCTCTGAAATATCACTTACAGGTGGACAGATTCTTGGTGTTATCACCTTCTAACACTTCAGTACTGAGGAGAATTCTAAGGAAGAGGACCACAGAATGGCTTGACAATTGCCCCTGGCTTTTAATTTAATACCGTTAACAATATTGAGTTTAAAAAAAATACATGCTGTGCTGGAAATGTACAACTGTGCACTCTCCTGAGATTCAGAAATAATGATGACCAAGGGCAATTCCTTTATTGTGTGACATATGTGAATGTGGTTATATGACTTAGTCAGGACGGAATGCAAATAGGACATGTTTTGTTTATATAGAGAGAATTGCTATGCCATTTTAAAAGCTTACCCAAAGGAAACAAAACCGTTTTTGTTCCTGATAATTTGATTTTTATTTAACATACTTTCTTAATTAATGGTCTGAAAGAGATATTTGGCTTTCCAAATTCCCCCAGTCTTCGTTCATGGATTTCAAATTGTGTAGAAAATTGGAGAATTTTATAGTGCAGTTGGTCCAGCGTGACTTCTCTTGACCTTTAGGGGAAGCATAAATGTTTGCTTTGTTTTTTTTCTTCCCAACCCTTACAGAAAGAAATAGTGACATTGTACTCACTGGTGAAGATCTGACCCTTACAAAGAGGTAAAGGTTGTTTCATTCCCATGGTACATTGACATACCTATTATTAATAGATTCTCCAACATTGAAGGCTTACTTTTCCCAATGGATGTTGATTAAAGAACTGCCTAGGGTCTCCTTCTTTCTGCAGTGAGCTTGAAGTCTAAGAGAGGCAGGCAGATATTTAGACGGGTCCCAGAGAAAAGTATCCATGGAGTGAATGGCATAGCTTCTACTTTACATGATGAGGAGAAGTATCTTTCCTTATTTCTACTTTTCCTTAGCCTCATCTTTCCTGTCCCTTTCAGTACGATAGTAGTAAATTCTTAAGGGACATGTAAATAAAGTGTGGGCCTGTGGGAGAATTAACAAGACAAAATTCAGTCTTTAATCAAAAGAAGGTTTGGATATTACACAGGATTATGGTTTGCAGACAGGTGTTTGGGATTGAAAAAAAAGTATACTAATACACATGGTAACTTCACTTGGACTTTTTCTATGTGCATATACCTGTATGTTTGTAATATTCTAGAATTATATCTGCCATATTTTTCTATATTAAGCATAAGAAAGGTTTGCATTAGTATTAATAAAATAGGGAAGTCATGTGCAAAGCACTGGGTTTTGTAAAGCAAGTGTATTCCTTAAGTAGTTGTCATAGTTGCATTTAGGTATGGGCAAAATCACATGCAAAATTCCTATTCAGTAAGAAATTCTGGAAACTATCTAATTTTAAAGAATATATGTCCAGTTTTAGAGTTAAATTGGGCTTGCATGGAAGCTCAAATTGTAATGACAACCACACTTCTCATATACAAGTTTATGCATTTTGTGTCTAAGGTAATTAGTTTTTAGCAGGGATAAGGATCCCTTCTGGAGATGTGTTTGCTGTGCTGATAGGTAGCATCATATATAAAGAATAATGCTATATCAATATATTTGTAGCTATTTCAATTTTCATATTTAGTACTGGAATTGGGGAGGAGGAACTTGTTTTTGAAAACATAGATTTTTGAGGCTGAAACTACCATATTCAGACAAACATTATAGACTCTCTGGAAGTTAGAAATAGGGGTCTTTCGAACTTCAAAGTATTTATCCCTTGATCTATTCCAAGGATTCTAAAAAATGTATCTGTTGTCAAAAATCTTCCCAAAATAATTGGAATAATTTTTGTTTGATCTTTCTATTAGAACAATATAGAGTGATATTTTCCTAGAATGTTTTTCCTTTGCTTCTGCATTGAGAATCTGCTTCAACTATAGAAATCAGATCAAGAATTCAGATATTCAAGACCTGATTATCTCTTTATTTTCCTTCCAATCTCAAATATTGTATATTCAAAACTCTATTCGTAGCACCGTAAGGCTATTATCAATTCTTCTAATCACCAGATATTCTTAATCCTCCATTTTGAGAAACAATGCATTCTATCCGAGATCTTCTGTCTATAAAAAGATTTCAGTATAAATCAGACAGATTCCTTGCTCCCCATGGAGCCAGATTCCTGAGACACATTAATCAAGGTCAGAGGTTACATTTAGGGTTATAATTTAAGAGTAAGTCATGTTGACTATCCAGGGCTGAAACTGTTTCATACAAAGTCAAAGCAAAAACTTCAAGGGTTCTCAGAGATAAAATGTATTTCAAAGAATTATACAGATAGAAATGAGCTTTTTAAGCAAAAAACTGAAGGAAAAAAAGATAAAGGGGCAGAAATTGTGTTCCATGTAGATATTCCATCGGTACTGACCAGAATAATATCACTTTTTTGATCCATTCACCTCTGGCTATAGTGCAAGTTAAAATGAGAATGTCAACTTGAGAAAGTTGGAGGGTTCGTGGGTAAGGTCATCTTTATGTATCTATGGGCCATTTGGAGAGAGGAGTTGTTAAAGATACTGCTTATTGATTTTTTCTCCTCTGCTTCACTTTGATACTGGTCTTAAATAATTGATTGTCATAAGAGAACAGAAAAGAACAATAGTTAGAATTAACAAACAAACAAAAAAGAAGAGTTTCTCTCCACTTCCATAGAGCTTCTATACCTAAAAGGGACAGAGGAGTTGCGGGTCACTGTGCTTGTTAATAGTTCTCTCATCTAATAGCAAGGTCATGAAGCTACTGTCCTGTTCTTTTTCATGGTCTGGTCTTAACATGACATTTGGTTGTTTGAGAAGGTAATTTATTTTATTTTATTACCATTTAATTAATTTATAATTAATAGCTGGTCTTGTCACTTATCAAACATTGCAAGGTTGGTGTAATTTGTTTTATCGATGTTAAAACCTGTGCTTTGAAACCTATGGAAACTTGCCCGAATCTAGGTGGATAAGGTCGTCTTTCCATGGGACCACACCTGCTATCTTCAAGTCCCTTCTATTTGCAGAGTTTCTTTCATTTATAGTAATTACTTTACCAACTTAAATAATCTAGCCAAGTCTTTTTAAGAGAATGATAGAATTTTAAAGTTCAGTGACCCATTTATAGATTTCTAGACAAAAATCTCATGCAATGCAAGAATAATATCTTCATGTTATCTGAAGAATGATCTTTCATCTTTGATGGGAACATGCTACATAACAAGAAAATAAAATATTTCAAAAGGAAGCTATTGAATTAAGCAGAAATCATGCTATTTCTGTAACTATCCCACTATTTTCTTTGTCCTGTTTTGTGGTGCTGTTTAGAAAAAATATTCAAAGCTTTCTTATACATAACCTGTAAAACATTAAGCAATAGCTAAATCATTTCTTCTCTGGGCTATGTATCTCCAGTCTATTAAGCCACTCTTGTGCCAGGAAACCCTTAAGAAATTTTCTATTCAGGTCAGAGAGCATCTCGGCCACTTGCCAGCTTACATCCTTTCCTTCATCTAGAAAATCAGGGTTTTATAAAATGTCACCAAAGTAATTTATCTGAATGAAAACTAATAAAGGAAGTATAAGCATGTCATATTCTGCCAAGCTCTAACATCTCAACTTCTGGCCAGATAAATTATGCATACTCTCTCTTTTGTAATTATTTTAGCCTTAAATAGAGGAAGGCTACTTTTCTCAGAGTCTGAAATTAAGAAATATATAACTGGACATCACTCTATTATAATTCATTTGGATATAAAATAAGGGTCAAGTTACCTTAGTCTTGGGTAAGCAGAGAAACGCCATATCTATAGGTTGTGGCTCTGATGGATCACTCTGTGTTGAGATACAGAAAGGAGGCTCCACTTTCTAAACATGGGCAATGAAAAAAAGAAACCATACACGCAGAAATCACAGAACTTTGTGTGGGAGCATCTGATTATTATGTCATATTTATTTGCAGAAAATAAAAGGGACAATTAAAATTGATTTTGATTTCTGAATTTAAAGTTCAGAATCTCATCTCACTGTTATGTAAAGAGAACTGATTAATTAGGGCTTGGCATTGTGTCAAAATAATCTAAAATAATGACTATAGAATATAATATCCAAATCTTTGATATAAGTCACAGATTTCTGAAAAGTCTCTAGTTTGCTACTTTTTCATTACCATTTCTTGTTATATTTTTGCTGACAGAAAATCCAATGTGTCACATAGTATTACTGAGTCTTCCTTTTGAATGTAGCTCTTAGAATTAGAAGGAAAAATATCTTTATTCCTCATGCAATGTAGAAACACGTGCGTTGTTTTCTTGATTCTAGAATTTCCTCTCCCTGGTAGAGAGACTGAAGGATGGGTCATGATTTTGAGAGAATTTCAGGGTAGCAAAATGAGTGAATTACTTTTACTCTAGAGAAATAGGGAACATCAGAACTAATCATGGAGCAGAGAGTAAAGGGGAATTAGTCAGAGAGGAGCGTGATTAGATGTAGGGCATTAGTAGCAAAAATTCAGTGGGGCAAGAAGTCTGTCCTAAGCAAAACTATATCTAGAATGGAGCTGCTGCCTATGGTTATGCGTTCTATGGGGTGTATTGCTGAGTAAAGCTGGGCCCTTTACATTCTATACATTTGGAAAGCCCAGGCTAAGAGAAGATTTTTGACTTAAAGTACTACTTTGAGCTCTTCTTCACATAAATGACTCTAAAAACAACCACTTAATTATAAATATATGTATATGTAGTTTTATATAACTATATGTGTGTGTGTGTGTGTGTGTGTGTGTGTGTATACACATACATTCATACATATACACAGAAAATACACAGAGGATATATATGACCTAACTGGATATGTGTATGTGTGTATGTTTGTATATATATACGTATATATATGGATGACTTAGGTCATCCAGATTATGTAAAACTATTATGTGAACACCCAATCAGTCACTGCTCTCAGTATAACAATTGGCTTTCTTTAAGGGTTATCTACGTGAGTACATTTCCTAAGAATTACGAGGTGTGGAAGGCCATGGCCATTATGGATTTTAATGTCATGATGATAAAGAGTAAAAGCAAAATAACACAATAACCACAACTACACTAATGATAAAAACAGCACTTTCTTATCTGATTGTATTAACATTAGGTTCTTAAGGCTGCCATAACAATGTACTACAAACCACGTTGCTTAAAACAAAAGAAACTTGCTGTTTAACATTTCTGGAGATAAAAGTCCAAAATCAAGGTACCGGCAGGGTCATGCTCTCTCTGAAACCTGTCAGGAAGAATCTTTCCTTGCCTCCTTTTAACATCTGGTGGTTTTCGTAGCCATCCTTGGTATTTCTTGGTTTATATTTGCAACAGTTGAATCTGCCTCTCATCACATGGCATACTCCCTGTGTGTCTGTGTCAAAATTTCCCTTTTCTTATAAGAACACTAGTCGTATTGCATTAGGGACATATCCTACTCCAGTATGACTTCATCTGCATGAGTTAGGACTAATTCATCTTCAATTATCCCATTTCCAATAAGGTCACATTCTGAGGGATCAGGGGTTAGAATTTCAAAATACTTTGGGAAAGTCTCATATTAATCCATAACACTGATGGTGTGTCAAGTCAAGATAGATTATCCTGTAGTAACAAAGTCCAAGATAGATGTGGCTTGCAGTAACAGACTTGCATGTTCCTCATGCTAGATGATAATGTTCTGCTTATCAGAGTCATTCAAACATCCATGCTAGTGGAGCAATAACCATCTCAAAAGTTGCCAGTCACTGTTACGGAGAGAAAGAAAACACTGCAGGGTCTCACAGGTGGCCACTGAATATTCATGGACCCAAGGGAGCCAGAAATGTAGGATCAGAACACTACTAATGTCCGATACTTTCAGTCACAAAAAGCAGAAAACCTAGCTAACACTGGCATAAACTTGAAGGTCATTTTTTTTAATTAGCAAGGTATTCAGTGACTAAAAGTCAGAGGATTGATTTGTTGGCTTATTGATGCCATCAATAACCCAGGAGTCAGCCTGACTGTCTGCCAATCACTCCCCCCCACCCTCCCGCCGCCCTACCACTCACACTCTTCCCCTCCCCACAGCGCTGGTTCACACACCCAGTCCCTAACCAATCACCACCACAGGTAAACTAGACTCTCATGAATACCTTGGACCCATCCCTATATTTCTCTTGAGGCCACGGATTTGGCCACCCAAACTACATTGGATTCTGTTTGCGAGGATAGAGGGAATAAATTGGTGAATTGTTGTTGAGTAGGAATAAAAGTATGCCAAAAAAGAAAAAAGAGTCATCAAATTCAGATTTAAGTATTATCTCATATCACATTTAATGGGTGGATATGTGGATAAATAATAATTTGTCTCAACTTGAGTTTTTTGGTTTATTAAGAGGTAAAATTTAGATGTGTGCTTTAGTTGGATTATATGCCTATTCAAGTGTTTGACAATTTTTTTTTGCCAAATAATGATAATAGCTTCTTCCATGTATATAACATTTTATTATGTATATTCTCACATACATTTTATTGTTTTTTTCTCAGAAAAAATATAATAAAGGCAGGGAGAGGGAATTATTTAATATTATTTATCTTTATTAAAAATAATAAGAAATCAGATATAAGTAAATTCTAACAAGAGACTTGAAGACTGAATTTCCTGACCCAGACCAGTGCATTTTCCACTACCCCTTAGTTCTCCTCTTGTTATACTTTGCCTACTTTTATATTAATGCATACTCTGAAGAATAAAACCCACAGGACCAATTAAATAGACCACATGGTTAATCTTCAGATTTCCCTTAGGCCAAACACAACTACGATTACAGAATACTATTTTGGAAAGACTGAAATTTCACAGAAATAAACTCTATATATACCTTTTGGGTTTCAAATGTGTAGGTAAGATTAGATACCACATAGTAATAAACAGATTTTAAAATATATGTGATTTTGTAAGATCTTATTTTAAAAAGTCTGGTCTTTAAATATATATATATATATATATTTCTGAAAAACTATATATGGAATTTGTGATGTAAATAGTCCCTAAGCCATCATTATAAAGAGCTTCAGCATGTTCTTTAGAATGCCATGGTTATCACAGTCACTCAAGGGTGACTCAAGGCATTTGGTTGCTCAGAATTGCAACAAAAGCAACTCTAACTCCAATAGAATTTTATCATGCTGAGGGATCTCAAGACATTTTGAAAACATATTAAAATAAAATTCGAATCCAATTTGAAATGTTTGTAATTCATGGAAGGTTGATGTGCAGGTCTCAGTGCCAGCATCACGATCGGTGTTAAGTGCTTGCCTGTGGGGATTGTGGCATCGCTGCTAGATACCCAGGACAGTCATGTCATACAAAATAGAGACAGCATGAGTCCCTGCCTGACAGATGCTGATAAAATGGTGACAAGAATAACAAGTAACTAAAGAGATCATTATGCCAAAGTCCGATGTCTGCGACTACACAGAATAGTATAAACATCAGCTGCAGTGATGTGTGATGTCCTCTCAAACCAACAGAGCCTGATGTGCCCTGCAGACACAGATACACCAGAATTGAAAGGCAGGGATCCCAGATCATACCAAAAAAGAACATTTGTAACTTGTAGAGGTGTTAACGGTCAATATATAGGAGCAGGATCAAAAAGACTGAGTGTTGAAACTAGAAAAGCTGCTTAAAGTTAAGAATAGAGATCCTGGCAATTTTCAGCAGAGCTGACAGAAAATAAGATACGAGGGAAAAAATTCAATGATATGCCACAAATACTGCATACCTGTCCTAGACGTGTCTTCCTGGATGGCTGGCTCAGTGCTTAACTCATAGCAAACACTAAATAATCATGTGTTGAAAGAATGAATGTGAACTTTAAAGAAATTACATAATAGTCATAGAATTTATTATAATTTTTCTTTCTTGTTTTTCATCGATGTATGGCTCTTCTCCCCTCATTGGACTATGAAGAAGAAGAGACTAAAGAGACTATATTTTA
Organism: Avahi laniger; assembly: GCA_963575035.1. Classification (NCBI taxonomy): domain Eukaryota; kingdom Metazoa; phylum Chordata; class Mammalia; order Primates; family Indriidae; genus Avahi; species Avahi laniger. Next base: position 16,598 of record CAUYSK010002418.1, on the reverse strand, counting down.
GTGGCATAGAGGGTCATTGCACCTGCGTAATCAATGAGTTACCAAAGATAAGGGAGGAGCCTGGCTGAATGACAAGAACACGGATGGTGACCATAGGCCCAGCCAGCTACTCAGACGGAGCCTGGACAGACCACAAGTGCTGATTGAATTCTTCCACAGCTCCATGTTCCAATCACACTCTTCACTTCCCGGCCAAACCAAGGGCCATGCATGTCCTCTGCTGTTAACAACGGTATAACCTTGCCATGCTCAGCCTTGCTGATCTCTCTTCCTCTTTATTTCTCATTTTTCTTTTCTCTTCCTCTCCATATGGGGAATACCTTCTACTGTCTAGGGTTAGACAAATATTTTTATCTCTCAAGATTTTCTAAGTCCACAGGCATTTTACAGCTTTTGTTTTTCAAACTAAAGCTTGTATTTATGCTTTACTTTTTTCCCCATGGCATTGGATATCTCAGAATTTAAGTATTTTAAAGAGAATAGGGAAATAGGGATAAATAGAAACCGACATTTTGGCTTCCCTTCTCTCATAGCTTCTCCCTTTCCTTCATCAAACTCCAGCCACAGTGTCCTATGGCCATTTTCTTAAGTACGTCTGTCCCTTAGAGCTCAGCATCTTCACACATGCTCTGCTACCTCCTGTGCCTCTATTCCCTACCTTTACAAATGTGACACTTCTCCTTCAGGTCTTAGATGCAGTATCATTCCTTTAAAGCAGCCTTTCCTCATCCCACAGTTCAAGTTGATCATGTCCTCCTCAATACTCAAATATTTTTTTATCATAGAATTTGCTTTTCTTCCTCTATAACATTTATCAAAATTTGCGATCATATGAGTTTGTGTATTTACTAGTTTACTATAGGGAAGGGACTAGGGACTATGTTGGCTTGTTTTAATACTTTATAATATGAACCTAGGACAAAAGGATGCTTAATAAATTTTTGTCAAAGAAACATGTAGCACACACTAAAATATCTAATATGCACTCTCTCCTTCCCTCTTACTAGCAGAACACAAGTTTTTTGGAGATTCTGCTAGTTTTTATGCCTACTTACAATACTTCCTTCCCCATATTCTCTTGTCTGAAGATAATAGCCATAGTTTTGTCCAGATTAATATAAGTCAAATTGTAATGCAAAGAGTTAGGCTCAGCCTTTTGTATTTTTCTTTTGCATTATTCTTTTGCCCACTGTATGTTGCCTGGGATGTGGATATGATGTGTCAAACAGGAGAAACCATCATAAGAGCATGAGGGAGAAAGCCACAGGATGAAGATAATGGAAAAGAAGGCTAGAGGGGCTCTGAGTTCCTACTGGCTTCTTAAGCACTCACTCAAAGTGTGGGCTCTGCTTCTGGTGCTCTACATATGTGAGAAAAAAGAGCTTTGTTTTGGTTAAGATACTATAGTCAGATTTCTGTTAAGTATAATCCCAATTCATAATGTCATTTTAGGGAAGTCACTCCATATCCTAGTTTGTCCATGTTCTAATTTAATCACCTTGCCACTGGGCAAGACACTTTCTAAGATCATCACTTCTAACATGAGTTTTCCTTTAAAATAAAAATATAATTTATCCAAATATCATCATCTTTGAATTTGAATGATTCCTTTCATTCTGAAAACCAATGTGATGTATGAATTTTTAAATAACTACTAAATATAAGATAATGTGCCAGATGGCTTAATTAACAATATTTCCTTTTAAATGCACATATTATATATTTCTCTCATTTTCTACTTTTTCCTTGTATTTTTTTAAAATATCAACACATCATTAATTTAAATGTCCATAATTAAGAATTCATGAATAGATTGAAAGGGATAGTTTCCAAATTTAATTTTATGCAATCAAATATTATTTCCTTCAGGAAATTATACTGAAGAACCAGATTGTGGTGGGATAAGGAAGATGTATAATTTAAAGCCGTGGTTCCAAAATACTGGTTTACCGCCAATGCTAAGCAAGCTACATCTTAATAACATGGGAAAGATTATAGTCTAATCCCAAACTCCCATGTATAGTAAAGAATGTAATCTTGCCGCAAAAGAGGTCTGGCCTTTGCCCTTGACTTCTTGGAGATAATTTCTAAGCCCTTGGAATGTCATACATGATAGGAGCCTTTCTATGTCTGTGGGTGTTAGGGTAGCCTGGTAATAGTAACATGATTTAGGATGGGGCTATAAGCCACACCAAAAATGAGGTTTAGGGCAAAAACTTTGGGTGAAAAAGTATGAGTTTGATTTCCCGAGGGACTGGAGACTAAGAACAGTGGTGAACAAATATGTCTATAAAATGGAACCTCAATAAAGACTCTCAAAACCAAGGTTCAGGTAAACTTCCCTGGTTGACAATATTCTATGTATATTCTCACACATTATTGTCAGGAATAATTAATACTGTCTATAATTCCATGGGGAGAGGACATCTGGAAGCTCCATGTCTGGAACACTTCTAGGCTGTGCCCATGTGTCTTTTCCCTGGGCTGATTTTAATCAGCACGCTTTCCCTATAATAAACCGTTGTCTGTGGATAAATCCAACAACTTTCAGGTTAAGTACCATGAGTCTTTCTAGAGAATTATCAAAACGGAGGGTCATTTTGGGAAGCTCCTGAACTTGGAATTGGTGTCATGTGGAAAAATAGACTATTTGGGCTATGTTTCTAAACTTTCAGTTGCCTAACTGTTGCACCCCAGATAATCTAATACAGCAAGTCCAGGGTGTTTACAGCCATACTGATTTGGAACCATATTAGGAAACCAGTTGTGTTAAGCACAATTGAGAAAGAGCCATTTCTATGTTAATAATCTGTACCATACATATTAACAATGAGCATTTGCTTATTTAATTTATATGTGCACCATGTGTGTGTGTCTATGCACATATGGGTAGATATGTGGATAATCATGATCACGATTAATTCTGTAATTAAACAAGCTCAACAGGAATTCTTCTTAGGAAAATATTTCATTCAATTAGGTACAGTTATCATAGGTATTTAACTACATAAAACACCATTTTCCTTGGAGCAATTCTACACAGAAAAAAAAAGATATATGTAGTTAAAGAACCTGAATTTAAATTCTACTGTGCAGTTTAACATCTATGTATCTTAGAAAGTGAGGTAATGTTTTAGAAAAATGATATGTTTGAGAACAACAACATACAAATGCTGTTAAAGATATTTTTACAATTTTTTTACGGTTTCTTCTCTGGCAATTCTTTTACATTTCTCAAAGGCTGCCCACATTGTCAAAGTGCTCTGGTGACACGTTCTTTTCCAGTTTCGTTTTACTTCTGCAATGAATTAAAACACAACCTATGCAATTACACACATGACCCAACCTTGTCATCCAAGCCCCTTTTGTCTAATTCCACCAAAAGGAAAGCAAAACAGTTAGGGACCATGGCTTTAGAAATGATGGCCATTTTATTTGCATGAATTAAATGAAATAATTTCCTTGCATAAGAGGAGGAAAATTATCCAATCTACATTTCATGTTCGTCTGTTTTCTTCCTATTGATTTATGCTAAAAAGGAACACTAGAGGTAATTTCAGGAAACACTAACAGGGTAGTGAGAATATAAGACAAGAAAGGGAAGCAGTTGGCATAAATGGTGACTTACTAAGGCAGTTCCTACCCTGAGAGCTAAATCTGCCTGGAGAACTCTGGGAAACAGTGTAGAACACATACCTTAACATTACCTAAGTTAAGGAACAAGTAAGCTGAAATAATTATACACCAATTCTTGTCAATCATTGGTTGGTGACTACTGCTGAGAAGCATCAATTTTCCAGCCTTTTTGGCCAGCTGTGCTGGTAGGTAGAGTGATTTCTGGCCTCTAGAGAAAGCCTTCATACAAACAGCAGGTGCATGCACCATGAGCTACAATATACAGCAACCTGAATATTGGGGATATGGATAGGGAATAACGGTGTTTACTACATGGGCCAATACCAACCTGGTAACAGAAATAGTTGAAAGAAACAGCCACAGAAAGATGAAGGCTGAACCTAAATGCCCACAGGTAATTTTGCTAGTTGCAAAATTCTAACAGAAGCTGAATTCACTACTTTTGTGTGTAAAATGAAGAGGATATTTTAGCAATTAGTGAGATTCAAAGCTTAGAATGGGGACATCTGTGTGTATGCAAAGTTGATAATTTTGAACTCATAAGTCTCTAAGATTCATTGCCAGTGTGGCAGCCTGTACCTTCATATCTGAGGTCATTCTAATTTAATGATCATGTAATAACATAATTTAAGTAAGTTGATTTACAAAGAGATTCCTATTCTTCTCAGGACTCACTTCAACAGCTCTTTATTGCTTCTAGTTCTATAACTGCAGTGAGATCTCAACATGCTCCAGAGGTCCCTGCTCAAGTCTGACTTGTGATGAAATAGCTTATACTCCAAAAATTTCAGATATTACTACTCCATTTCAGTAAAAACCTGTGGAATATGTGTGGAAATACATTCTAAGAGAATCAATCCAAAGAGGATAGGATATATTATTGGATATTTATGAATTTATCAATGTGGTTAGTTTACCAGAAATTCAGGAATTGTTATGTGAACTTACACAGCAGAAAACTGCTCAAACAATTGCTTTGGTTGATTGAAAATTAGAATTAATACGTGCCTAATTTTAGTTAGCTTCAAATTGTAGGAGTTCCCTAACCTAATATGCAAGATGAAATTCAAAAATTTAGGGAAATAGATATTATTTAGTAGAGCTTTTATGTATGAGTTGAAAACAGAAACCCCTCCTACATACACACACACACACATACACACACACACACACACACACACACACACATACCCTGCTATGTCCAGAGAGAGCTCAGCAGACGCACTGAGAGAAACTTTACTGAGGAAGCACCAGCATCCTAAAAGACATCTCTGATCATTATCCTTTGTAGGCTGTGAATGATGGTGGGAGTTATCATCACTGAAATTTGTTATCTGACCTTGATGGAGTTAATGGGTTGCTGGAGTGACAGGGATGGACCACTTGCCAGTATGAAGCTCCCGAGACAGGTGGTTTGATTCCTGGAATAAGCAGCAAAAGTGGAGATATTTCAACCCGTAGGGCTCTTCACAATGGTGTCCCTAAAAATAAAACAGTTGAGTTACTTATTAGACAGAAAGGGTTAACTCAGCAGACCTCTGTTGCTTAAACTCTATACATTTCAAAAGGGCCTATTTTAGGATCGATCATTGGCTAGCTCCTGGGAGTCAATCTCCCAGCCCTTGGAATATTCTGCCTGATACTAGTGCTTTTGTATGCCTGGGGTCTTGTACCTGTTTGAACAGATGAGTTTGTCCTAACAATGTGATTTATGGTGAATGTCTATGTTTGCTCTGAGGCTGAGGGCAAAGTTTGAGCACCTGAGGTCAATGGGTACTTCATGCCTATGTGACTGACCCTCAGTATAAACCCAGAACATCAACGTTCAGGTGAGGTCCCCTGGTTACCAATACCTCACGTTGTTGCTGGGAAACTAACCACATCCCTGAAAGACTCCATTGAGAGGAAACACCTGAAAGCTTGCTCTTGTTTTTTCCTGAACTTTATTCCATACATCTTTTCCCATTGCTGATTCTTTATTCTATAACAAATTTTAACCTTGAATGTAACAGCTTTTCTGAGTCCCGTGGAATCTTTTTAGTGAATCATTGAGTCTCACTGTGGTCTTGAGGACCACTGACATACCTACTAAAATATTACTTCATCTATGTAGCAGGGAAAACTCTAGATTTGGGCTCTAGAAACTTGACTTGAATCATCATGAAGGAAAGTCATGGCTTCTCCCCCAGTTTTCTGATGTAGGCCTATGCATTGACTGGAATACCTCGATTAAAAAGAAGGCCCTCTGAGGAGACACCACAGCCAAAAGCATATGTGGTCACTGTCCCTTCCAGATTTCCCCAAAGAGTCATATGGTCATTTCCCCATAATGGTGGAAAGGTAAATATGCAGACCATTCAGGGATTGTTAGACCCTGGCTCTGAAATGGTGCTAATTCTTAGGAACTTAAAATATATAATATGTCATTTTGATTCATCAGTCAAACCAGGAGCTTAAAGTTGAGGGAGGAAAAGACAAAACAAAAATCCTCACATGTATAAGAAAATACTGATTATTCTGTAGTTGATACATACAGACACATATTTCCATGTTGGATTCACCATTATTAGTTTATTCCTTTATGTGAGATGGAAACTCTATTTATTTTAATCAGAAAAATATTAATTATATATTTAATATGACAACATATTTTACTCTTCAGAATCTCCTACTGTACAGAATCTCCTACTGTACAATGGTTAGAAGGTATAGCTCTAAATCACTAAGACTATATTGATTTAACAAGCATAACAAACTTCTAATAAACATAAATCCCTTACATCCTCAGGCGCTCATCTTAAAAAACAATACATAGATTCGAACAAATAAGTAATCTCACTAAATTTGTGGATAACCTATAGAATTGTTTTGTTTTTGTTTTTAGAGGGACTGCATTATGTTTGCTTATGCTATAGGTAACATTTGAAAGATAATTTGATTTTCTGAAATGGACAAACAAGCATTTATAGACAAATAGAGTAAATAAATAGCTATTAACTGAAACAAAAAGAAATCAATCACCCAGCCATAAAGCTTTTCTTCAAAATATCTTCATTATGAGTTCTTTCTTTCTGATCAACCTTGTTGTCTGGGATTCCATAACAATGATGTCAGGAATGTCAGAGAAGTAATCATTATTATCTTCACCTTTTATGTTGACACACATATTTTCTTAGGTACCCCTAGGCCTGTGTGGTTCTCCCCAGCAAGCTATGATGTTTTGTCTCTGGGTCATTCTAGTAGCACCATATTTTATGGCCAGTTGCTACTTTTTCACTATCATTGTTTCCTTTGAGTCCTATGGAAAAATCAGAATAAATGTCAAATTGTTGATGCTTGTCTTCATCACTCAAAATAAATAGCATGACATGGTTTTTCTTTACATCAGAGTTAGTTTTTTCAAAAAAGATTTCTTCTTTGATTTTTCTTGTTCAAATATCATCCTCAAAGTAAATTTCCTATTAAATGAAATAAATCCCTGTACTTTTTATTTTATCAAATATTGTGGGAAATTGTCTACCTATGTCATGCAACATAATTTACATCTTTCCTTTCTTTTTACATGTTTGGAGCCAATTCATGTAGAGTCTCTTGACATTTCTTTATCCTCATCTCATTGCTAAATCAATGGACAGATTTGCTTAACTTCACATAAAAACTTACATTTGGATTTTGCTGTATATACTTGTTACCCATTTTCATACCAACATAGAACACCACCCACATTTAATCCTCACATCTGTTCAGAAACAAACAATAACAAAAAAAAAAGACCAAACATCTATCAGTTCACCTCAAAAACTCTGCTTTTGCTTGTTGAATCTCATGGTGAAAGCTCTGTGTTAAAAATAGTTTTTTATTCCACTTTTTAAAATCCAAAACCCAGAAAAGAAAACTTTCATTATTTTATAGTCCATTAATCGGCTTTATCTGATATATATAATTAAATACATTCCCTTTGGGATGAAAAAAAAGCATCACTTTAAATAATACAACCTTCTGAAATATCCAATGTGAACAGTAAAGTTCTTTATGAGTCATAAAGATTATGATATCTGTTTTGAAGCAAATTAAATATGATATCTACCTAAGAATTAACCTCATATTATGTACCATCTTTATTCAACATTTCTTTAATTTTTATTCTGTATAGCTTTCTCTTTACTCTGTACATCTTTTACTCTAAATTCCAAAAAGCATGCATTTACGTTTTGTTGTATGCTGAGACACCTTGCAGAAGTCATTCTTCCACAAACAGGATAATAAGGAAAAACATAAACAAATAATGACAACAAAAAAAGCTGTGACAGATCTGCCAGCATTACTATTCCATGTTGCCCGTTACTGTTACCCATAATCACAGTCCAAGGAGAAAACAAACTCCATTTCTCCTGTCCTGCAAGTCAACCTGCAGAATTCCATTCCAAGATACATTTAAAACACAGCCTTCAGTGAATCATGAACTCCAAAATCAATGTGCCTGTCAGCTCTGTTCCCCCAACTCATCGCTACAGTTTCTCTGATCATGCATCAGTTATAATTGTTAACTTTACTTCATACTTAGTAAGGTAAGGAAATAAACAGATTGGAACTATCATAAATTTCAACTTCTAAATGCATACAACTATCATATTCTAAGCCCATCCATGCCTCCTTCCCATTATTATGACAGACAGATTTCCTTAGACCTTTGTCTTACTTGATATTGACTATCCATATATACTCTAGATTGAGAGAACTAGACACCCCCCGAACAACTTCTCAAGGATTACACCTTCCACTACCACTTCTCTCTCCTCCAACATTATCCTATCTTCTGTGTTAGTGTTTCACCTCCTCTGTTCCTACATCAGGCCTTTAGGACCATTCTCTCTTATTCTCTCTTTGACTTGCCTCCATTCCTTTTTCACTCAGGGAGGGAAGGAAGGAAAGAAAGCAAAAAGAGAGAAAGAAAGGAAGGAAAGAAAGAAATAAGAGGAAATAGAAAAGAAAAGACAAGAGAGAAAAAATAAAAAAGTCAAGAAAAAGTCTCAAATTTCCTATTCCTGGTGACATCGTGGGTCTCTCTAATCCTTCACTTTAACAGGACAAACTTTTTGGAAGAAACCATATCTTCACTTTCCAATTTTCAGTGTCATGTAGGATACTTTGAGTTGCATATGATAGAATATCCGCTGTAGATGACTTTAGACATAATGATCTTATATATATATTTTATACAACAGATAGGGCATGCCAAATAGGGCTGCATTGAGGGGTTAATTTAACTGCTTGATAGCGTCATCAAGGACTCAAGCACTTTCTACCTTACCTGTGCTTCCCAGCCTACAGACTGCAATTCTTTATGAGAAATAAAGCTCTCCTTTCCAAATTTATGAACCTTACCATTTCTTCAGTTGTCATAATTGGCCTACAAGGATGGGATCCATGGAGAGCCTCAGTGTGACCCAGTGTGATTGGCAACCAATGCACCAATGTCTGCATGAGCCCACTATCTTCCAGATCTCACTGGGAGGAATTTGGGTAAGTCTTCCCAGATCTAAGATCTCCTGATTTTAGGATGAAGATCTTGAAGACTCTGTTTCTCTTCAGCCCTTCCCTTAATTTCTCTCCAGTTTCCTCTTAGTCCCTGTCCTGGTTCCCTCCATCCAGACCCCAGAGAGAACATCTTTGTCAGCCCCAGGTTTGGGGCAGAGGGCAGGGGGTGGGGGTGAAGTTCCCAGTTTTCCCAGCTCCTTCCATCTGAACCCCGAAGGGAATCTTCCCTGTTGGCTCCAGCTTTGGAGTGGGGGGAAGGCTTCCCAGTCCAGTTGATAGGTAACGTTTTGGAAGATGTTCACACTAAGGGCACTCGAAGGGACACCTTCACAAGGTGAGTGAGGTTATAGAGAGCCTTAGTTCTCAGGGGACAGTACAGAGAAGCTTGGTTCTAAAGACACAATCTCTGATTTGCCACCAGCGGAGATTCCAGTGACTCACATATTTAAGAACTATAGAAAAATCCTTGTAAATATTTGGAATCCAAAATACAATTAACACAGGATGATTTAAAGCTTTGCTGGTCACGATGAGAATCTTACAGGATCTCCAGCTTATCTGAGATTTCAGTCGGAACAAAGAGGCTATTTGAACCTCCCCAAAGCAATGAAGATCATTGTGTAATTAGTATTTAAAGTCTTCTAAAAGAAATCAAGAGCCTCCCTTAAGGAGAATAATTGAAATTAAATGAACAGACTCCATAAACTAGAAAAACTTAAAAGAAAAATGGCACATGAAAAATTAAATTTAAAGTTCACTCTTCTTTCATCAGTCTCTATCTTCCCTCCTCCTTTTCCTCTCTTACTCCTCCTCCCATCTCTGCTTCTCCTCCTACAGCCCTGCTGCCCCTCCCTGTCTCCCCCCACACAGCCAGACCTCTCTAGATGACCCTGTACCCCTCTGACTCAGCAGGCATGCCCTTCTGAGCCCCTGCAGAATTGTGGAGGATGGCAATAAGGGGAAATTTCCCCGGGGAAAATCTGAGTTTTTGACTCTCCCAAAGGATTTTCCTAATCCCTGATTAAACTCTTTAGCCTTTGGTAGCCAATGTAATCTGCTAATCAACACCTACTAGCCTGGATGCCCAGATCTCTATCATCTAGGATTACAGGGAGTTGTTAGTGCCTTGGTCAGGCAGCACAGCCCTGACTGGGCCACAGAAACCCCTTGTCAGGTTGCTGGTTTGCCAGCCTCTTGGCGGGAGGGCCAGGGATGGGAAGGAGCTGTGGTTGCATCAGCTTGGGGCAGACCTCTAGACCCCTCTGACGCCAAGTGGTTCTTCTGCCCAAGGGGGACCAGCACGTCTGCTCCTTTTGTGGGCACCCCAGACATATTGAAAGAGGCTGCCATAAACATGATTAAATTCTGGCAAGGGTTGTCCCTCTGGACTTTTGGAGTGGCCTTGGGGGTGCTCTGGGAAATTTGGGGGACATTTCTTGTAGCTGGTGCTGGTCCTCTGGGAAGGCTGGAGGTTGCTGTTGCTGATGAGACTGTGTAATTTGGGAAGTGAATAACAATAGTTGTTTATGGTGGATGGCTGTTGCTACAGAAGACTGCTCATTTCTTTGCGTGTCTGGATAGGAAAGATATGGTTTGAACACTTAGAGAAAAATCTTTGAGACAGGGTGCACTACAGAGGCTTTGAGTGGCATTTTTCTCTTTTATGGGGGCCTGAGGTTCAAAACTACCTAAGTAAAGTTGGTCTCCTTATAAAATCCTGTGGTGAATTCCTGTGATTTTATGTCACCTTGACATCCATTTTTGGTCTTCCTCCAGCACATTCAAACTCTTTTTTAAAGGGCCTTGTATTTTCTCTCTCTCTTTCTGCTTTGAGATGTTCATTGGTATCCTCTTTTCTCTGAGATATGATTAGGGCTTGGGCCCTATGTGAGCCAAGTGGACATTTACTTGTGTCATTCTCAGTGGCATGGTTTAAATCCAGCTGTCATTTTGGACTGGTGAGTTCTACCAGTCTCACGAGTAGAGTTTTGAAATTAAGGCTGTAGGGTCCTTACGTGCATGTGTGTATGTCTTTATGTATGTATATGTGTGTTGTCTATTGTCTATGGTACCAAGTTGGCTTATAACTGAATACTCATGAATCAGGTAAATAAGTTCAAATACTTTTCAAGTTCATGTGACTTTAGTAACCTTTGATAAATAAAGATAGTTTTAAAATGGTTGATAAAATAAAACATCTTCAAAATTTAATTTAGACATTTTCACCCGAACCTGGTCATGCTGGTCAGATATTATTTCTGCATGATGTTTTAAGGTCATAAAACTATTGTTTCTGTGGGATTTTTAATGCTGTTTAATTTGCCTATTAATTAAAGCTGTAAGGGCTGACTGCTGGGCTCCTCCAAACATGCTTTACTCTGAGCTTGTCTTTAGTTCAGAGCCTTAGTTTTGAGATCTAGAGGAACTCTGATGGTGAGGCCTCAGAATGGCAGCCAGGCCTCCTGTGGTCCCTTCACTCGGCAGTGTCAAATTACTTAGTTCCTAGGTTTTTCACTAAAGTAAGTGTTACTGAGAGTCAACATTTAATTTATATATATAATTAAAACTACTAGAGGAAAGAAAAATAATTCTATGCGCAGAGTATAGAGAAAGTAAAATATGTTTTCTTTTCTATGAAGAATTTATAAAAAGACATAGGAATGTAGTTTTTTATTAAAGAGAAATGATTTTGACTAGTTCAGAGGTTTTAATGATTGGTTTAAATCAAAGAAATAAAAAGAATGATGGATAAAACTGAATGGACATAGAAAGTCAGGAAGGAAAGAGAGCAGGAAGAAATTTATAACACTGTAAAATGTTTGAAAAGGTTTATAGACATCTTACCTTGTGGTCCAAGCTGATTGAGATTAAATGGATTTGTTTATAAGGTTTTATTAAAATTAGCCTTAGCATTAATAATATGAGGGTAGAATTTGATTTCCTCTTTTGAACAAGATTTTTTGTGTGATATTAATAAAAGATAATAAAATATTTGTGTTTACCTTCTGAGTAATCTGCAAAAAACAAAAAGAAAAGATAAAAAAGAGGTGAGAGAGACAAATTCAATTTCCCTCATGCTGTCTTTATTAGGTCTTACGATTATTTGGGAATCTAAGTCTCTTCTCCAACAAAGAGTAAAGGATTTTGCTTTTTGAAATTTCTAAATTATTGATTTGGCAAAATAAATGAATATTATTTTACAGTGACTTGTGATTTTATGTTAAGCAAGCGTGTTAAACCTTTGATATTTGACAAACTTTCCAAGATCAAAATTTCAGATTACATTAGGGCTGCCGGAAATCCAAGAGAGATATATTTGGCTTATTTTATATATTAAAATTATATGAAAACATTATTGAATATGAAATGTGTTTAACTTTCTTTGATTATATTTTCATAAATGTATTATGAATATATGTTCCAACATTGTATGAGGTTTCTAAAATTCTGATATGTCTTTGTATGTGTTATCAGTAATAATTATGATTATGCTAAATTGTATGCACAGAAATATCCAAATATTCTTGTCAATTGCATCTTTAACCATGACAATTCTAATACTTTTTTCATCCACAACAATTGTTCTTTTACTTTGATTTTTCTCAAAAAGTTATTTATAATCTGCTGCTTCTTTAAGGAAATTCATCTAAAGGACTCTGATAAATCCGTATTCTTAAATACAGATTTCTAATTGGACTAAGTAAAAACTTCTAGGACTCTAATTAAAAAACTGATGCATTCATTCAGATTATTAACCCAATATCAAGCAAAACAAGAATTGCTTACATGGAAATAAAATTATGGAAGACTGAAATAATTTTCATGGCTTTTTGTTTAAAATGTTGCTGATTCTTTATGTTTTGTTTTTCAGAGTCAACAAAACCTTTTTCTTTTGCGCTTTCAATAGCTTATAACAATTGGGTAAAGTAGCAGAATTTCTCTTCACCTATCATCCAGAATGTAGAAGCTATTTGTGAATATTAATATTCTGGCAATATAGTTATTTGTATAAGTTCAATGAGAATGTTTTCTTTTGTAGCAGGACATATTGGGAACACTGATTATTTTACCAAAGTTTGACTGGAATAACATATTTTTACTTAAAATTTCCAGCAAAGCCAACTTCTAAAAAGGCCCGTATGGCCAATAACTATTCTTGCTGCACTTTATGCAAATAATCAAGCCAAACATAATAAGACTAAAATTTATTTTGCACATGAATTGGTCTTACTATGATTTCTCTTTGGTAGAAAAGAGGACTACAGAGAAAAATTATGTTTAAAAACAAAACAAAACAAAACAAAACAAACAATAACACACCTGTTACTTACAGATTCTGTAGTTAGACCAGCCTTGGCCTTTGATTTTGAGTTATTTGACTACAGTTCAGACTGAATCTGGGGTTATTTCTTGAGTACAACAAACTTCTAAGGAAGAACTAGGTTGTAATATTCTTGACAATGTTGTTCGTTGACTTCTTAATGAATTAGGTAATGTTAAGTGATGTCTTACTTCTGAGAAAATCAGAATCAGGGTATTCTGAAGACTAGAGATGATTCAACAAAGCCTGTGATTCTCCCCCATTTGGAATCCCACTGGGCCTGATCTCTTTTCTATTGCCAGTGCCCTGTTGCTAAAACTATACAGATACCCTCCCTCTGGGCCCAAGGAATATCGTAGAAGCAGTGTGCTCGTGAGATTATAAGGGCCAGTTTCAAGGGGTGAAATTAGTTCAGACTCTCCAAATCAAGGATAGACAAATTTACTTCCCAGACCATGTCGCCCAGGAATCCATCCCAATCATAAAGAATTTCCTGCTTCTCATAGACTTAAGGAAGAATTATGGGGAGGATATAAAGATACCTGGTGATAGAACTTCCTGGGTATAATTGTTACCAGTTATGGGATTTACGCAAATAGACATATAATAAGAAATCGTATATGGACAAATTACTAAAGAGAGTGCAAAAAGCATTGTGGCCAGCCAAAGTCTCTAAATTCCTTAGCTCAAATGGTTTTAACAAAATCCTTCTGTTTTATATAGCTAATTGCTATAAACCTGTAGCTATTAATAAGACCAAGGTTACAATAGCTCAGAATGGCCACTCCACAAGCTGTAATAGAAATAAAGTTCTCCTTTCCAAGTTTACAAACCTCATCATTCCTTCAGTTGACAGGAATGAGGGCACACACAATACAGATTTGAGAACAAGGACTCTTATAGAAAAATGTATCAGGCCCCTCATTTTTGCATCTGGCAACATCTTTTACTCATCATCTTCCAGGCAAATTTCTAAACCAAATGTTCTGCTTGAGGGTACTCACCTAGATGGAGATAGTCACCATTCTTACCCCATGAATAAGGTTTACAAATTTCTTAACATTGTGTCTGTTTATAGTACGTTCTCCATAAAAGTTATATACTTAATTCACTGCATCTTTCAACATAATACAGTCAATTCTCTCATAAAAATTTTCCAGTTCCTGAACAGAGATCAAACTTTATGAAATTTCATAGAAAAATACATGGATATTTTATTTCTCTTTTAGGACTCTTTATCATTTTTTTTTCAGAAAAGAGTTTTTGGGTGTTTCCTTATTTTAAATAAATATTCCTTTGATTAAGGACATTTTATAGACATCCTCAATAAGATAAATGTCTTCTATGTTAGCTTCAATTAATTCTTTTTTTAACTATTTTCTTACAGCAAGAAGGAAATACAAATAAGCTTTCAGCAATTTAAAAGGCAATAGAAGGAGTTATATGTTTTTTTCCAGAAAAATATCAACCTGTGACAGATTTGCAATCTGAACCCGAGGTTAGTGCTTAGTGAGGTTGTTGGAATTGGAAATACCAGCTGCTTCCATTTCTGCAGTCACTTCAGAGAGAGCGAATACAAAAGATGGTACCAAATAGAATTCGGGGCATTGAAGTGGCAATCAAACACACTGCAGAAACAAATGGGAGAAAGCGATACTGTGAACTCAGGGAGGATACAGTCCATCCATCACATAAACAGCCAAAATTGCTCCTTGTTCTTTTCCAACTTGTGAAAAGATGAGACTCATTTCTCTATCTTCACATGGAGAAACAACACAGGAGATTTAAAGCCCGCAAATTACACCACATGCTTCAATATAACCTTACATCAAATACTTTAAAGATGAGGAAAGTAATTAGAACTAGAAAACTGATTAAAATAACTCATCTGATTAATGAATCAAAAATATTTGAGGTTTTCAATCATTTTTCTTACATACTAGGTACTTTATTAATTTTATATCTTATGAGTTAGCCTAGAAATTAGTTATTATTATTTTTCTGAAAACATGGGAGAGTTTGAAAAAAATTTTAATTATCTCAGGGACTTATTTGTTGAGTTTGTTGAATGAGTCATTTCTCACATGTCAGTTTGAATCCTCTCATCCCCACCTGTCTCATTTTCATCCGTTGCTTCTGGGATTACCAGCTCTGCATGGACACTGCCAAACTTCATGGCAGCAAACCAACCTGACAGAGCATCTCCTGATCCTCCTGACTCCCGTCTCATCTCTCTTGCATCTTGACTCCCACGGTGGGGCTGCTGTGTTGACCCTTAAACAAGCCTCACAGCAGAACTTGGAAGGATGAGTATTTATTGTCTTATGGAAGGAACCTTTGAGTACAGTTCATTTGAATTGATTTTTCTCCCTTACTACCTCCCTTCAAAATACAATTCTGTGTAGCTTCTTAGTTGATGGTCCAGAAGGTTTGTTCAGGAGATCTAGCAATTCGTTCTTAGCAAGTGTCTGGCTTAGCAAGTAGCTTGACATATCATCAAATGTTTCTAAGTCCTTTCTTATCTTAACACAAGTCTTGTCCTGCTCTTTCCTTGGAATTGCATACAAACCTAGCATCAGGCTTTGCTTTCAGGTGACACTGGGCTGTGATGTTTTTTTCACTTATTGATTGTCTAAAAGTATTACAGCCACATATCACTTCCCTGTGTTCAAGGCAATTTGATAACTTCTTTTCATGGCCAAGTTCATGGAGAACCCTTATGCATGTATTCTAAAGAGATGGTGTCACGTCTGAGGTGTTTGGGGATGCCACCTGTCCCTAAAGACATTTCTCCATTGGCATACATCTGAAATAAGAAATATGATACTAAAAATAATATTATGGAACCCATTATTGTGTTATGTTCTATAGTAAGCTGCTATATATTTTTCTATGTACTCCTTATGTTCAAATTGTGTGATGCCATATGATTGGTAGCACAAAATGGCTTTGTTACGGTTGTTGTTGTTGTTTTCAAAGATTAAATTTCTCTTTGATTTTCTCTTTTAAAACTCAGCCAGTCTCCCTTTATCAAAAAGTCCCAAAACAATAAATGTTGGTGTGGATGCGGAGAGATAGGAACACTCATACACTGCTGGTGGGA